>JASDQU010102768.1:371994-410837 GCA_032191745.1 Picea mariana | reverse complement strand
ATATATATAACATCACACAAAACAAGTGTGCATGATTATGATGATGTTTTATAAAAGGAAGATAAGTTACATTGCACTTAAATTCATATGTTATTATGAATTTATAAAGTTGTTTTTAATGTTTTTTATTTTATAATTTATCAAAAATTTATTCATAATTTTTTACCTTTAATTTTTTTTAAATAATTACTTTTAAAAATATTTTTTATTTTTTTTTAAATAATTACTTTTAAAAATATTTTTTATTGAAAAATTATAAAATTGTATATATTAATATATTTTGATTTTTTTATTAAAGATTATAAAACTATGAAATTATTAAATTTCTAAGACTCAAATATAAATTTTAAAAGGGTATAGTAAAAATATATACAAAATTAATCATAAAGTATATTGAATAATCCATATGCCATAATAAAGATCTGATAACAAATTCTAAACATGCTCATCCAAATACCTCGTACTTAAAAAGTGCAATCAAGGTATTGTATTGATTGAGAATAGAAAATATCCACTTTTCTATTCATTTTGCTTTCCACATTCTCAAAGCATCTATGTTTAAACATGTAACTTAGAATATAAATTACTTACATTTTTATATTCCACAATTACCAACAAAGATACATTAATTTCCTTTTGAAATTAGACTATATATAACACGCCACATAAAGTGTGTGAAAAATTATGAAACTCATGTGAAATATTTGTTTTATTATATTATGTTTTATAAATTTTTAAATTAAAATTGGATTACATGCAAAAATAAAAGGATATGTTTCTCTTTATTGAGTTTTCCATAATCTTGAAACATTAATGTTTAAACCTCTATATTTAGAATATAAGTTATTTATATTATAATATTGCACAATTAACATTAAAGATATATTAATTTCTTGTAGAAATTAGAATATATAAAGTAGGGAATATAAACTATGTAAAAAATAAAACTCCTCCCTATATTGAAGAGGGTAGACTGCAATACTTTGTATATTTAAATAAAAATGACTTTCATAAAACCAATTTTTTTTTTGTGCTTTAAGTGCAACAAAAATTGAGATTCAAAACATAAAACATAATACTAGAAAGTTCATTTATTGAAATTATGTGAAGACTCATTCCTTGTAGGCTTAAAGATGTTCATGTCTTTGTAAGTAGCACATACTCATACAAAAGAATTATCAAATCTCTAAAGTTTTATCCCAAGTTACTTAAACTTAATGCATTGTTTAGATTGTGAGGACTTAGGGCAAGGAATCTCAATGTGGAGAGTGAAGTCCGAGAAAAATGCGTTTGGGTAGCTTTAGACTATTGAAGAAAGTACTTGGAGGTCTCAAGATCAATTTCTTTTCATTAGGAATATGGAGTTAATGTAGCACTTCAATGCAGAACTGAGTGAAAAATAAGACTTGACAGTCTATCATAGGATTATCACCTCATAAGCCTAGGTCAACCTCCTAGGAGAGACAACCCTAGAGTTTATCCCCTCATAAACACTAGGTGTAGTGCTCTCCCTTCAAGAGATACTTTCACAAGATCAAGACAACTATTTTTTAAACCCTAGGGGGATAGCCACTTCTAACCCCTAGAACTAAACCCTAGACAAGAAAATCCTTAAGGGGATAGCCACTCCTAACCATTAAGGAAAACCTTGAATGCTTCAATGAGTTAAGATGGATAAAACAAGTGAAGGGGATGAAGGGGATGATCACTCCCAATCCTTCCTTAGGGTTTCAAGATTTTCAAGGAGACAAAGTTAACATGCAACTATTACTCTAGTAGAGCATTCACCAAGATATCCCAAGAAACATCACATGAAACATAATGAAAACGCTTAAGATAAGGCACATAGCATGAATAAAACCCATTTTAATGAAACATCCACCAAAAAAGAAAAAGAAAACATCCACTAGATCAATATCCAAAAAATGTGCCTAAGTATAACACAAGATGATTCAACAAAATTTTCTCAAATGAGGGGAAAAGAGGGGCTTTAGTGCAATATCCAGCCTCTAAAGGCCCTTCAATGCTCTCTTTTTTGCTCAAAATCAGATATACAATATTCAACTATTCTTCAAGTTGGCTAGGGTTTCCTTCACCGAGTGTGTAAGAAATACCCAACATCTTCCTTCACATGTGGGCATGTGGGCTTCAAAATGAGATAACACCATATCACAACCAAGAGCCAACAAAACCGTCCAAGGAATTACCTTCTTTACCAGTTAAGCAAACAAAGAATCATTATCCATTTACACATGCGTGTAAGAGATTCAACACAAGAACATAACCATCCTCAAGGGATTGGCCCTAACTTTATCTTCCAATTCAAAATTAGAACTTCAATTTGAACCAAACTTAGGTAATCATTAGAGGTCGACCCAACATTCAAATTTTATGTTTCTTTCCCCTTCTTTAGGTCATCCCTCTAAGAATCTAAAGGGTCATTGTCACATGCATATATATATATATATATATGACAATCCTGATCATTTCCCTTTGAAAGTATCTTAAAAACAAAGCTCTGATTTATGAGATAGAATACTTCATTTCCATTTGAAATACAATTACCCTTGGCAAAGCTAGTACCAAGGAAAATTTCCGTCGACATTCTGCTAGACATATTCTTGAAGTGTTGGGAATGCAAATTAAGGCATATCAAATCTTCTTTGTAAGTTTTATTTTCAAAGATAAATAAAAGAACCTTTCATAACTACTCTTTAAACCCTCAACATGTTTTCATGGTTTCTATGGTCAGAGCACTCTTTATACCCAACAAGAGTTCCATCCTCCAACAACATAAATCTCTCCTCCTTTTGTTTTGGGATAGATGTTCTCATGCAATCAAATTCCCTTTAAAAATGCCACGAGTGTGAAGGATAGGTTGTTATTTTAGTTCAAATATTGTTCTTTCACATTCAATCTCATCTAAGGACCTCTTCAGTTTAGTAGAACTAAACCAACAAAACTAGCCCAAACGCAGTGGTTTGCAGGTGCCTGATCCCATACCTCAGCATACTTTACACCTCTACATCATTGGACCTATAACTTGATACACCACCATCCCATGACTATACACTATTGTTAGGAGCATATGATTGGTGCATACAATCCCGAAGATCTATCCTGATAGGAAAACTACCTTCATCTTCTTCTTACTCAATATATGGTGTTGGACAAAATCACCATAAGGTTGTACACTAAAACTATGCAAGAGTTCTTAAGATAATTATCATTTTCATCTAGCATGTGAAAAATAAGCATCAACAATATACTATCGTCTACTGAAATGGTAGATGATTGATACAGCAGATGACTGATACCATCTGAAATCCTAAAATTTATAATGGATCAAAATGAGAGACATGTCTAACTTTACTAGTAGCAGCAACATATTTTGAATCTCCTTTTAAAATTGGTTATGTTTTTTTTTCTTTGTGCAGGCATACTATAGGTGGAGTGTTTCGTGAGATTATCGTAAACTTTCCCTTATATGTTGGGACCATAGAGATAGGAATTGTTTTTACAATTCCATAACAAAGCTCCATATTAAAAGAGGTATGCACGATGAATAATGTAAGTGAACTATACCCTTACTAGCTCTTCATATATAAAGATAAGATATGGTATTAGTACTAGAAAGGCTATGAATTCCAACATTACTCGTATCTAAGCCTAGTTACTAATAGGGTAGATATGTATACAAAAGGATTATAGATATGGTGTTGACTCATGATATGGAACCCAACATGTTACAAGGCTCATATGTGTGATGAATAAAGGTAACATCATTGATTAGGTTATCACACTGCTTGATATGATATAGATATAGGTTTTTCCATCATTATAGATACAACGATTGAAGAGTACTCTAATCCATGAACTATAACCAAATATAAGGGAGTACTACTAGCTCATGTTAAGTAGATACTATGATCACACTAGCTTAGAGAACCAAGGAGCTTAGCATGTAATTGATTAGGGAAAATGGTACATATCAGTTACTTTGTATGGAAACCATTGTCTTTAACTAGATATGAGATTACATATAATGAAGATAGGCTATGTGTTCAAGATATAAATACCTTATAAAGAGCTCGTTATGATGCTTACTTATTATGGAAACATCTATCCAATCTGTGTGCAATATGTGTCCCAATAATTAGTCACGTTCACAAAGTTGGATACATGATTGGTTATGGAATACGATACTGATACGAGTGAATATGACTGATATGTACTTGCTTAATCTGATATAAGTGATTATGGAAACATGTCTACCATGTTCATTGCTATACAGGTAATGTTCAATCTTATGTAGAAGTGTGATGAGTACACGTAACTGATTATGGAAATAATGTATACAACTAGTGTTACAATAGAACCAGTAAGCTTAATCATACAGGAAACATAGAATCATTACCATTGTTACTTATATTAGGTGAATATCTCATATTACACAAAGGTATAAGCTTAGTTATGATATATGTCCCATGTATTGAATATGGGAACACTGGTGATTAAAGTACACAATAGATATGGGTTAGTAAGTTGTAAGTAAGTCATGTTTTATTAGAGTTACAAGCTTAGATCATGATAACAGGAACAATACATTCATGTACAAGCTCATACGCAATGTATTACCACATATTATATCATACATCACTTACCATATTAGATTCAATACCATTTATATTACTTGTACTAGTATCGATATCACCGTATTACATTATGTTGATCATTGTTTCATTATGGATCTCTCTTATTAGTAAGTAGATGATCTAATAGTTATGAGTGAATAAATGAATCATATAGGTTGTATAACCTTAGACCCATATGTTATGAAAATAGTGATATTATACTGATATGCACATATTACTGGTATTCTCTATACTAACAAAGTAGGTTGTTAGTTATAACTATGCAAGTTGTTCTATACGTTAATGAAACTAGTATGAACAAGTACAAGCATGACTATTTGCATATAGTAATTGAGCAAATACCATAAGTACTCATAGTAATTATAGTGCGTATACCCTTTTTGATGAGGAAACTTGTAATCTCCATTCTTTCTAATCAAGTAGGTAACCATTTGGTAATCAAAAGTAATCAAACAAGAGGTGAATCATGTTATTAGAGTAATTAATGGTATACACATTAACTAACACTAACCTATAGTTTCTTAGTAGTATTACAGCTCATATTCAATTCGATACATATTAGGGAAATAGCCAGTGTTAAATACGATGAAACCATAGTGAAAGCTTAGTAATGGTAACAATAGCGATGCCCCTAGGTAGTTATGATTACTATAACTAGTTGATAGCTCTAATACGACAGCTTAGTGATTCCCCTAATGAAGTGTTAGTCTAGTACCATGTAGATATAACACCATAGTTATATTGAGCCTAGTATTGATGAAGGTTGAATAAGCACTACTAGATCAATGGCCTAAGCTATACATATTGGATACTTTCCTTTCCACTCATGTTGAAACTAATGACTAGTATTAGCATAGTTAGTGGTAAGCTTTATTCCCATGATTAAGTTGCACCCATATTAGTAGATCAAACAAAGAGATATGTACTAGGGATAGAAGGATAAGTATACATGAATGCGCTATAACATAATGTATAACAGAGCTATGCTTTTTCCCACAACCTCTATATTCATAGTAATGAGCTTGGTAACAATACACATGCTTTATCCTTATTATGGAAAGAGTGTATTTGTATTTATGCCATTAGTAAGCATGAAATCGACATATGTATTCAGCTTAAGTTCAATAAACTAGTGTTCTATGATACTATGATTACCATTATGGTTTCGATAAGGTACAAGCAAGGATAACCTTATGTATAAGCTTAGAGTTGTTAGTTAGACTAGGTACACACTAATATGTACTCTATTAACTCCATTGATTTGTTGACTATGAAGTTGTAACCCTTTGTAATCGCATGTATGTATTGAGAAGCTGATATCCAAGGTAATGAAAGCTAGAAATTAAGCATGACTCTAATATGGTATGTGTTTCAAGCAAGTGATTAGGGCGTTACAATTAGTCTGTATTTGTGATTAGCATGATTACGGATATGCTTCTAATGTGGTTACTAGTTCTATTAGCATTGATTAGCCTTCTTATTGGTAATGTTTAACCTACCATCCTTGTATAGTATCCATGCTAGTTTTTGCCTTTATTCGATATGAATATCTCATACACCAACCATGTCCTAGTACTAGAACAAGGCTATATATCATAATGTAAGGCTTATTCATGGTTATATTACTATCTATCATAATGTAAGTACATCCATGGTAATAGTACTATATATGCGTAATTGTGTCAGTTGAAATATAAGATTGGTTGTACGAATTACTATGAGTAAAAGAAAAGAGTATATGCTGCATACTCACATGGCATAGACTCTATACTACCAATCTCATCATGTTCTATAGATCTATACTACCAATCCCATCATATTCTATAGATCTATACTACTAATTCCATCATATTCTATAGATCTATACATATAGGAGAAGTATTAGCAGAAGGTTTGAACAAGATCTTGAATAAGCACCATACTTATACTCTGCATCATACTACTCAATATGTGTAAGTATTCATAAGAGTAAACCAAATCAATGGGAATAGCTTACTCATGCTTATCCTGTAATAGTGGTACTCATTATGTGTAAGTATAATATCAGGAATGGTACTTGCATAATATATCACACATATCTTGTATTGATCTGTTTCGTGAGAGATTAACAATAGTTGTATAGTAACAGAGTCATTATGTAGGGCTTCGACGTATATAAGGATCTCATGTCCCCATGTTTGGACCTCTTAATCTTCTCTCATAACTATCATACCCCAAAGTGGGAGAAAGGGTATACTGAAGTGAATGTGAGTGGTTATATTTCCCAAAGAAAGGAGGTGTGTTTTTTTGGATGGTTTATGAGTAGCCAATATAGAAATATAGAACAATATACTCACAAATTTCTCTACATTGAGTGTATGTCAATGATCTTTGTCCCGAACGTTATCTTGAAGTTAATATGAAGTTTTTTAGAGATGGAAAAATTCAAATCTTCCACTTTGGAATAATAGGTTATAATATCAGTAACTTTCAAAAACCTTCCTTCTTTTTTCAATCTTTCAAAAACCTTCCTTCTTTTTCAATCTTTCAAAAACCTTCCTTCTTTTTTTAATCAGAGTTGTTTTACACAATTTTCTTTTGTCTTGTTTACAAGGTTTGAATGTAAAAAAAAATTGTTGGAAAACATAGACAAATGTGGTCCTCCTAGTACATTATAGAGTAAACTACAGGGCTACCTTAACTATTGTGATTATAATTAGTTGCACGCAAATTCAAATTTTATGATTGTGCTTTGTGATTGTCTTGGTTGTCAAGGAAGACAATGGGCAGACGGTCCTTGAAAAAAATAGTGGTTTTCTTCATTGTCGTCTATTGGGAATCAAGTTGGCCCCAAACGAATTTGAATATGTGACCTCATTGATCCCACCCATATCAAATATTTAAATCACTTTCAAACCTACTCACCAGTAAATAAACTATTAAGGTGGTAAAACTTCCCCCTCTCAAAGCCATAGCTCTAAGTTGGTTGACCTTCTGCCCCGATTAACAATCACCGATCCGATTATTGATCTATCAAGGGTTCCACCTCTAGTCCTCCTTATTATTTCTCCTTATGGTCCGACTGAATGTTATCTCTACGGGACACCTTTGACCCTCCCAAACTGGGCTACGGTCTGTTGTTTCTTGCTCCTTATGGTCTCGCTGGTTATTCTCTCTACAGGCCGCCTCTAACCCTCATAAACTGGGTTATAGGTTGATCGTCCCCCTCCTAAGCCACCTTCACCCCACAAATCCTTCCTTCAAACACCCACCCCTTAGCCAGTCCTAGAAGGACAATTTCCCTAATTGAAAACCTGCTCGCCACCCTCAGGAATGTCAGCTTTCAATGCTTGTTTGACTCTATTACTCCCACCACCATTCCCTTCCATATGTTTACCAACATCCCAAACAAAAGGCTTGTCCCTTCCTCCATATTCCTCCAAAGATCACCATTTCCCGCAATCCCCTCCTCTAGTTCTTCCTCATCAATTGACAACAGTAGCAAGTATCTCCCAGATCTTTGTAGCCCAAAACCCCATAATTAGAGTGATAGTAAATAAACTACAAATAATCTATATATATCAAAATAGGGTAAGAGAACATCAAAGACAAATGACCTGAATAGGTAGCATGTAATCTCATCTAGATGTAGAAGCATCATGCCTCCAAAGCCTAGTACATTTAATGAGACCTAGGGGGTCTTCATTTTTACTAAAGGAGTTCGTTTGTAAATGAATATTGTAAAATTTTCTCATGTTTTATTATAAAAGGAGTCATAGGTTAAGAATTAATGGTTTGATGGGTGGTATATATGAAAGTGAATCCATTTGTTATATGGATCTCCATAGACTTGGGATTGAGAGAGAGAGATCTTAGTAAAATGAGAGAGATCCCAGAGATCTTTGAAAGATTTGTGACCCTGTTGAGTGTTTTGTGGATCTAGAAGATCCTTAGGGATTGATTGTTGAGTAATTTGTGGATATGAACTAATTCTAGTTTAGAATCCTTCTTGTATAAAAATGCAAGCCTAAGAGGCATAAAGGTTCAAACATAATACGAATAGAATATAGAGGTAGAGTGTGAGTGGAAAAAGGTGAAAGAGGCTAGGGCTACTTGCCCATATTGTGTATTAGACCATGAAGCTTTGTATATCTGAATTTGATTAAATAGGGAAGCGTATTTACATGCCTCTAGGATATCTATGTTTGTGCATTTTATATTGTGATGAGTGTCATTGTTGTGTGGATCACTACTATTTTTCCATTCGTATTCATATTCAAATATTGCTACTATGCTTTTAATTATGGTATATCACAAAGAATGACAACATCCATGTACAGGGTCCATGCCTTTAACATAAAGACCATGCCATTTTCACTGAAAAGAACCTTCCTTTCACCAACTAATGAACTTTTCACTGGATTATAGTACTTGCTTAATATGATGTATATAAGGACCATCGATACATAATATTGTATTATACTTCATACGTACTTCCACTCCTTTTTTGTAAGGCATTCAACTGCTTCAATATGAAACTGCCTATGTCTTAAGCTAAACAAGGAATTCTAAAGTTCATGAGAAACTCCTTCTTAGCATCTACTTCGATCATAGAACCCCATATTCATTTTGAATAGGGAACAACGACCCTTTTTATCGCAATTCAATGTTCCACCTGAGAGGGAGAACTCCTTTCTTATATTTTGGGACTTCTAACATAGTCAAATATCCTATGTGGAAGTGGTAAGTAATTTGGCTATCCATTGCTAATGTATTCCTTGCTCTGAACATCATCATCTAATTGTTTGGGCCAAGAAACTTACATGTTAACAATATAAATGCATTCCTCACAAACATAGTTTGGCCATTATTTAAATTCAGTGAAAACATCCTATGGCTTGAAATCCACCTGGTTAGCCACATAAATTAAGCCAAGGTGTAAAGACGATATATGACTTATGAGATGATGCATTCATAACTTATAAAGTAGACTATCAACAGTCCTTAGATCTCACAACCATGATATCATCTCTTAAGGAATTCCACCAAATAAAAGATGGAATCCCTTACCATATAAGGAAGGTTTACCTTTGCTATGCTTAGGTAAGTTACCTTAACTTCCACCAATACCATGTATCTATTGTCTTTCCAATATGGCATTGCGTAGAACATGATGGATCATTTCAATTTTCACATGTCAATTACTATGATTGAAAATAATTTTCTTCAACTTTGTTGATGGGAATCCAAGGAAAAAACATTATAGGAACCCAAGATCCCAATCACGTTTACTAAAGAAAGCTCACAAAAATATGAATCATCAAATGATTAGAATCTGAAATTTTGATTTATATAGTTGAATCATGCTAGAAGTTCAACTCCCCTTCTCCCCCCTCTCTTGGAGTGTGTGGATGAGGCTAGATGCAAGTCCTGGGTGATTTTGATAGCACAGAAACACCCCTCATAGCATGGCCTCTTAGCTAGAGGAAAGTTGTAAGTTACCATAAGCAGCCTTTCCAAAAACAAAACATAAGTAGGATAATACTGCGAGTTAAATCAAGATTAGGCAACTGAAGTCATAATGTAAGTTAAATTCACATCAGAAAAACCAAAAGCCATAATCAGTCCTGCCCCTTTCTCTTCAAGGTCAAAGCATTGCTCTAAGCATGAGTTACTGCATGGAAATACAAAGCATTTCTCTAAGAATGAGTTACTGCATGGACAAACAAAAGTTCTCGCCTTCATGAATAACATGGAAAAGATCAACAATTGACAAATCCCAACAGAATGGTGAAAGGTCCTAAGTTGATGAAAAAGTACATAATCCATCTACCAAACTGAACGATAGAAGCCAGTGTGCCTCAAATGTCACAAACAAAAATAACATAACACTATAGAAAGACACTTTTATATAGAAACATCATGAACAAAACCATTTTAATAAGATTAGATCCCAGTCAAAGTTGATGAAAGCAGATTATTCTTAAACCTATTTTCATAAAAGACTGGAATATGTTGAAGATCTACATATGAAGTCACAAATCCTACATTTTTTGTGTTAAAGTGTAATCGAAGCACCTAAGCCCAAAGCATGAAGAGTTATAATGGAAATAATATGACTTCCATCTTCAATTAATTTTATAAACTCTTGCTTCATATGAGGAGCAGTTACACTTGTAACAGTTCTTAAATTTGGACTATGGGATCATAGCGCCACTTGCATTTTGAACCACAAATATTAGATGCATATAAACATGAAACCACTTATTACTAAGTTGCATATAACCTAACATACTTGATATGAGTATCCAGAAAACTCTTGAGACATTAAGTTGCCTGGATTGAAGAAGGTGATATGGAACCCACATAAAAGAACTCGTTTCAGAAAAAATCCACAACAAAAATAAACTCATATACATTCAACGTCATCTATCAATGTGCCAAAATGGATCTTCACATTCTTACAGTCATGATCGTGGAGAAAATGGCCTTTTTAAATGGCACATATTTACTGAAAAGGATCATGTTGGCGATATGATCGAATCTTTTGATGACAGAATACCCTCCTCATGCTGAATTTCCTGCTTATTAAATTCTTCCAAGGAGTTCTTCCCTTCAACTCTTGAGATGAATCTAGGAGCAACAACTTGAGAGATACCCAGAACTTCCCTTTCTGCATCATCTACAATCTGAATGAAGGAAAAAACTTTAATCTAAGTTTCTTCCATGATGTATGCATTAATAAATTCTAAAAATAAGAAATAATTAGGCCATATATGTCCATAACAAATCATTTTACCATGCTAAAATCGCAAGCCTCAACCCATCTGTCTTGTACATATGGCATCCTCTAATCAAATTTAACAGGAAAACCTGATTTGGCTCGTCCCAACTGCTTAATAGATAAAATTGATATTGCAATTATTAGAAAGAGATATTAATGTCACCAAAATTAAATTTCATGGACAAGCTACAAGGTTGGATTTTTTTGTAACCTAAATGGAATATTGAGGCACAATAACCTATGGATAATTGCTAAAACCTATAGCTTATGGATTACTCTCTGTTCAAATCACCAGGATTGGTGGGGGGATTCAATTGCAAATGACTCACGATACTTTTGCAAATGGCTCACGATTCAATTGCAAATCCAAATGGGATTCAATTGCAAATGGCTCACGAAACTTTTGATATGGAATTCCTTTACAAGTTCTACATAAGTACATCCCACTAAGAATGCATTAGATTTATGAGGTGGGTTATTTTGTGCTCATCATGTGATATAGATTACATGGTTTCAATATAACAATGTGCTCAATCTCTTATTTTATATGAACAAATCAGAACGTAGTCAGATGAATTGATGCCAACCTTCCCAGTGTGATGGGGAGAAAGAGATGGTAGTATCTCTACAAGTTGTCCCTTAATTCACTACATAGCATCCTTAGTCATTCCTTGAGCTACATGGTCCATGTCTTTTATGATCGTCTCAACCTATTGTCGAGTATTGTCCAAGGCTTCTCCTAGAATGGGAGAGACAACCATCTTGTCCATTAATCTCTCTTTCATATGAATTAAGCTTCTCCTGATATCTGCAGCATATCCTTTGGAGGCTTCCAAAAAACCAAACACCTTGGTTCACAGCTGCAACTGCTCTATGTTGGCCTCATAATCCTTACCATTAGTTTGAGCCTTGGCATGTCCATTAACGAATTCTTCATCCCCATTTTCAACATTTAAACCTTTCTTCAGAATCTGAATATAAACCCCATTCTACAGAGCATACATATTACCTTGTTTATCTTGTGTAACAAAGTTTAGTATACATTAATTTCTAGAAATGAAAACAATCTGAAGTGCAATATGCTACATGTTGATCCATGATATTTAAGCATCAAGATGCATATAATAGAGCTAAAACTGCATGAATAAAATTGGCAGTCCAAGAAATAAAACCCTACAAGACGTCAGGCCTAAATAGAAGAGTGTGATGCAGCCGCTCAACTCCATTCGATGCAAAAATGTTCAAGAAAGAATGTCCTAGTATCCCTTGCCCACGTTGCCAATGTTATCATCATAGCCAAAGTCATCTTTAGTTCCTCCTGTTCTTGTGCCCTCAGATGTTCCATTATAGCCAACACCCGAACTCTAACTGTAGCTATCACCACTTGCATTCTCATCATTTTGGCTATAGCCACCATCAGTTCCATACCAATCGTTTTGACTATAGCCACCTCTAGTTTTGTACCCATGATTCTAACTGTAGCCACCACCACCATAGCCTCCCCCACTAGAACAAAAACCTCCAGTTCTCTCAGTAGCATATTTAACATGAACAAGACGTCCATGGAGATCCTGAGAAGAGATTGACAATGGTGCAAAAATGAAGAGTTGTTAAATAACATAATTGAGGAATATGATATCAATATTCAATCCTGACCTAATGATAGAATTCTTCAATTGACAATCTATACTGTATAATTTCCAAACATCAAATATGCCAATGTGAAAAAATGAATTCATTTAAAAGAAAAGGCTTCATACCTTTCCATCCATGCATGTTATGGAAGTTTTGGCCTCCTCATTAGAAGTGAAGCTAACAAAACCAAATCATCTTGAACTACCAGTGTTCTAGTCGTGAATGATTCTCACTGCAAAATTGTAACACAATATTTATAAAAAAAATAATGTATAGGTACATTACTCCAATCATTATACCTTACTCAAAATATTTTGTTGCCAACCTCCAATGACTTCACCATATTTAGTGAATGACTCCCTAAGAGACTAGTCATCCATCCCATAGGATAAACCTACAAATTAGACCATAATCAGAAAGTAAGCTAAATATACTTCAAAACAATTTCAATATATAAAAACTAAAATATTTCAAAGATGTCACACTTCCTAGAGCATACCTCCAATAAAAATCCTTGACGAGGACATATATCTCAAAGCATGGTAGATAGATGGTACTGATCTAGTTTTATTAAATCCCAGACGACCAGAGATACTTTGTCACAAGAGGCGTCCAACCTTGCTTGCAAAGGACATTGTTTTGATATACTACTATACCTAGCAAGGTTTTTTCCCTTGTGATACACCCACGAACACAATCAAAAGATAATGGAGATCAACACCACTATCTTCATAGACACAACGATATTTTTTAGTTACAATATCAAAAGAAATAAAACCTAGGAACTTCGCTTCTCAAGTGCCTATTATAACAAGACTGATAAATCTTTCAATAACATACAGTAAATATAGTTAACTGAGGGGCATAGAAAGCACTTATGATCCATGATTCATCATGATTTAATCCATTGATAAATATTTCACTCAAAACAATCATTATTCCCAAATTAAACACTTAAAAACAACTTGAACTTCCCTAAGTGATGTGAAAAACTTGAATTAATTCTTCGGTGGCATCAAACTAAGCTAGTACACAGGACCTTTACACAGCTCTTGAAAAACACAACTTCTCTATTGAGGCTTTCTTATTTTCTTACAACATCCCTACAACTATTAGGATTATGCTATAACAACATGATTTTTTTTGTTGGAAGCGTTTCAAGAAACATGACCAGAGGAACCGCATTGCATAGGATAGGTTTCCGTCATCTTAGGTACCAGGTTTGAAGGGTATAATTACTTTGCCAAAATTACCAGGGACTTGCATAAAGTCTCAACGCTTTAGAGATCAAACCGTTCAGGCGGATAGAGCACAGTGAGAATAAAACACTGGTGAACGGCTTAATACACAATTGCAATCACCAGTAAACCAAGACCTTATCGGTAGAGAACCTCAAATTGACTATGCAAAGTTTGAAATCAGGTTCAACAATATAAATCTTGCACTCACTAAAAAGTATACCTAACCTAGTTCTTATCAAAACATTTTTGCCACTTGGCACCATTCATAATAGCCCGGTCTAACCAAACACTGGGGAGCACACAGCCACACCTTAGATCACTTGAGACAAACCCCAATATGATCCCAACAATAAAATAAAAATAATCCACCAATAGCCGACTAGTCACCAAAAAATAAATCAACCAAACGTTTCTTCAAATTTTACATTCAAGCTATTTTTTCAATCTATGAGACTTATATGTTCAAANGGGGAGCACACATCCACACCTTAGATCACTTGAGACAAACCCCAATATGATCCCAACAATAAAATAAAAATAATCCACCAATAGCCGACTAGTCACCAAAAAATAAATCAACCAAACGTTTCTTCAAATTTTACATTCAAGCTATTTTTTCAATCTATGAGACTTATATGTTCAAATATAGAGCCACCGCATGAAGAGGAAAACCAATTACAAAAAATGGTGCACCTATAGATGAAAGAAAGCTTGGTCTTTACGTTGATATTACAGTTTGTTTTTCGGCCATTAATGGTAAATGAGTATAGATTTTGCAGTATATATTTTGTTCTTATTCTTTGGGAGGGGGAATGCTTCAGGCAAGATTCTCCCATCTGACTGGGGCACAAAGAAAATAATTCATGCAAGATTCTCCCATCTGACTGGGGCACAAAGAAAATAATTCATGCAGCTTAGATGCCAGGTCTACAGGGTAACTCTTTTCACCATAGTAACACGGGACTTGCACCCGACCTTCTTCCTTTAAGGCTCATGCCATGGGGGTGGAGTAAACCTCTGTCGTTGAAAATTTGTTGTGGTTATCCCTTCTCATAGCCACTTCTGTCCCACCTACATAATTTGGAAAATATAGTCTCTCCTGATCAGAACCCTCTTTCAATTTCGTGTTTATACCATTTTCCTTCTTTATTCCATCTTGCTCCTGTTTGAGATTATTAGATGAATTGTGAGTAGACCTTTGGCTTGAAGAAGGCGAATGGACTGTGACCTTGACAATCCTGAAATTTAAAAATGGCATCTCTTTCCCTGATCAATACCCAATATGTTTTTTCTCTGATTATGGGCAAAATTGAAAGATCCATCAACGTTACACAAATTCATTACAAAATAAATAGCCAATCCCACCATACCTACTGCCACATCTGTCTCTGAATAAAACCCAATTTTTTTTTCCGCTGATATATGGGTGATGTTAAAACCCCAATACTATTAGAGAGCTCAATGACAAAATGATAATCCATCATGACCTATTTAGTTTCCGATTTATCAAAATATACAGATGTAAACAATATTTCTAGTTAAGAAGAGAAAATAAAAGCAATCCATACTTACCAAGTTTCTGCAATAGGAGTAGACTGAGCAACTGAGAGAATGGATTCTCTACCATTTGTGGGTGAGGACAATGAATCGTAAGGCTGTGCACAGGGGATTCGTGAGTCGCAACGAGGAACTTATGAAGGCAGTCATGAAACCCAACACGGGGGCCGTTTGGTTCGGAATTCAAGAAATCAAGACCGCTACTGCTAATTTCAGCGATGCCAATGTCATAGTTCAATGGGGCTTCGCTACGGTGTGCAAGGGAATGCTTATGGACGGTCAGCGGATCGCGCTAAAAAGAATAAGAAATTGCACTCCGGAATCAGAAATGTATATTTTCCATAATGTTTTCTTATTACACCCATACTAATTTGAGAGAATTGTTCCAAACATTCGATGATGTGAGCATTAGTAGGAGATGGCACCTCATTTTAGCTTGGGTCAAGCTGAAAATAATTTGAATTAAGAAATATTAATGAAAATTCCAGTCAGTGAATCAAATTACATCAATGTCTTATTTGAGGCTATCTTAGGCTCCTTTTTTAGAGGACTTATTTGTGCTTTTGGAGGTTTCATTCATGGCTGAAGTAGTGCCCCTTTTTTAGGGTTTACTTTTTTTCGCTTGGCATGATATCTCATGTGGAGAAGTTACCTTCCTTAACTGGTTTTTTCTTTGAGTTGGAGGGTATTCATGCCCTCATTCATTGTGCCCTTCTCCACTCTCGATTGGTGTATGAGCTGATTTAAGACCAGATAGGGAACCTTTTTTTATGAAATTTGTGGATGAGTGTGAGCATATACTTGGATGAAATTTAACAACAATTTTCTACTGTGGATGAGTAGTTTGGTGGCAAAATTCTTTCAAGTTGTTAGCTACACTTTTGTATTGAGTTGGATCATCACAATGCCACTCTAATTTCTTCCAACTATCACTGACTAATACTTGGTTAAAGGTTTTATAATTTTTCTAAAGGCATGGGGTTAAGGTTGTTGACATCAAAAAGAAGATATGAGTTTCACCCAAGTAGGCATAGACTATTAGGTTTTTCCCCACCCAAGACCCCTTTATGATTTAGAGAGTGTGTGGCTTATGATGCCAAATGTTTTGGCCCTTGATATCATTTCATTTTCCATTATGTGAGTGGCATTCATCCTCAAGTTATAGACACACTGGAGCCATGGATTCCCAATGATTGTCAAGAATTGCAAGATATAGCCATGCAAGAACAATTTCATGGGTATTTCCATAATCAATTCATATTTGTAAACCATATTTTTCTCAAATTCACATTCATGGTCAATTGAACATTTTTCTTTGTTTTGGATGAGTATATTCCCAATTGTTCTGCATATTTCCCATTTTTTGTTTTGGATGAGTATATTCCCAATTGTTCTGCATATTTCCCACACCAATGTTTAAATATCTCTATTGACATGCTTGTGTTAGTGTGCAATTTTTCTCACAAAAATGGGTGGGGATAGGTGCAAGCACTACTACATTTATACCCAAAATATGACACATTAAAATGGACACCATATTAAAATCATGAACCATATATTCCCTATTTAGTGCATGTGTGATGACAGACTAAGGGACCACACATATCCATGATATTTTAGTGACAAATTTTATGACCTTAGACCCTATATTTTGGATTTCAACTATTACATGGGCACCAAGAGCCATCTCAAATGCACCAATCCTCAATCTCCAATGCAACTATTTGATGTTCATGTGAGGGATGTTTGTAGTGTCATTAAATAAACCATCCAATAAAAGAGTAATGCATATACATCCTACAAAAGTTTGAAGGTGTAGGACTCATAAGATCCAGTGTTATCAGCATAGAGAGATTTACTCTTAGGATCCATTATGATGGTATTCAAACATTGCATAGTGACCTTACATTATGGTTAGTGCCACATGGTCATAGGAACACCAACATAGGACATAGCGCAGACTGATTGTTCTATATGATTCCATTCTCTCCCAACATAATGTAGGGGTACAAGACATAACCTTGGTACCCTATAGCCTCCAACATATACACAGTAAGTATAGTAAATTCATGATTATTAGGCTCCACCAACCTAACTGGAATTCCATTACTATGACATGGTTAACATTCACAATAAATTCATATGCAAATTAATGATAATGGTATAAATTTGTTTCTTTTTCAATTTCTATGAACATAATTCCACTAGCTAGACCCATGATAAAGACCTATGCATGATAACTATGATTGTAACCATGTTCTATAGTGTTATCCAATGGCACATGTCACCTTATATCCTTCTCCCTATGGATTTATGATAAAGCATATTTTCCATTCATTTTCCATGATGTAACTCTTTGTTCCCTATAGTAATAGTTCATGGTTTTATAGTGTCATTAACTTCAAAAGTTTCATTTCTTTCCCTCATCCTTCGAAACTTTTCTATAGTGAGTTCACTTTGCAAGCAAGAGTTTCATATCAAGGTCCCATGTTTAGCATATATTTTGAGTCCATTTCTAGACCAATTCTTGATCATGCTATGTAAATAGCTCCATTGGAAGTTAGCACATACTTGATGTATCTTTCCTTACACAATTAGTGTAGTGTAGGTAGGAATTTTTCATTTTAGTTTTGTATAGTTAGATTTCAAATTTTGACTCAAACAAATGTGGGCCTTGCGGTTGAGTTGATGTTGTTTGGGAGTGACTCCATAGAATAATAGATAAGGAACTTGGTCTGATTTGGATTTCATAGCAGCCTATAGGGAGTCATTGTCTCATATTTGAAGTTAAATGTTCATGTGTTTTCCTTGCCACCCATCAACCCAATGATTTTGGTTTACACTTGAACCTAGATTTCTCCTAACTGAGAACAAATTTTTGAAATGTAAAGGGTGTTGAGTGAATGTTACATGTTGATCATGGAAACCCATAAATCTTTTTCCTTAAGAGTTTGGAATCAGTTTCAAACATTTATTTGTTATGGACTAAATTTGAACATTTGATTTATCAACCCTCAAATATAGATACCACAATATGACTTTCTAAAACTATGGTACCAAGAGCTCGAATCTCTTATCCTAAGAAGAAAATATAGTAAATGTGGAAAAAATTTAGTGTCGAGAGCTCAACGCTTGCCCTTCTATACAATGATATAAATAATGCATCAAGGTTTAGGGTTGAGAGCCCGGCTCTCACCCTATCCATAACAAATACATAACAATCTATACAATTATATAAACAATGTATCAAGGTTCATGGTTGAGAGCTCAACTCTCACCCTATCCATAACAAATAAACAAAAAATTATTCTGATGATATTCTATCCCAGCATGAAATGATTTTTAGGGTTTTCTCAATGATGAGGATGTAGGTGGAAATGTGGTTGAATATATGGCTGGGAAAACCAATGATGCATTGCATCCAGTGCTCAATGATCAACCCAGCCCCATTATAGTAAAAAAAGTAAACATTACTTACCAATTTGGGTGACATCCTTTTCTCCTGCATAGTACTCGATCTATTTGTCTTCAAGTCAATTTTTCTTCACTCCATTTTGTGGGTGCGGGCATGTGCTAGGGCTTTGACTTACAGTGACAGGGCACTAGAAAATTTGGGTCATTTTGCGACGACTATTTCGACGCTCTTGCAACATTATTCCGTGGATATTGCAACAAATCTTGAGTCTCTCAAACATCGTATCATAGAACGTGGCAATTTCAACGAACTTGAATTATCGTTGCAAGATCGACAAACGTAGGGAACTTTTCACAATTTCGACAAAAAATAAATACCGTTGCCAATACGACGATTTACGCAAACTTACTAAAAACAACGTTTCATCGCAATTAAGACGACAATTTTTCGTGGTAAATATATCAAATTCATCGCAGGTTTTTTTATTGTCGTCTCAATTATGATGACCTATTTTTCTTGTTTTATACAGCAAATTCGTCGTAGGATTATTATTGTCGTCTCAATTGCGACGACAATTTTTCTTTATTTATATAGCAAATTTGTCGTAGAATTATTATTGTCGTCATAATTACGATGACATATTTTCTTGTTTTATATAGCGAATTCATCGCAAGATTATTATTGTCATCGTAATTGCGACGACAATTTTTCTTGATTTATATAGCAAATTCGTCGCAGGAATTTTTATTGTCGTCGAAATTGTGACATATTTTCTTGTTTTATATAGCAAATTCATCGTAAGATTATTATTTTCGTCTCAATTGCGACAACAATTTTTCTTGATTTATATAGCAAATTTGTCGCATGAATTTTTATTTTCGTTGAAATTGCGATGACATCTTTTCTTGTTTTATATAACAAATTCATCACATGAATTTTTATTGGCGTCGAAATTGCAACAAAAATTATATATATATATGCTCTCAATATTGAAGATATATATTATCTTTATCGTATATCTATGTTTTGGCGTTAGAAGTCACTCGTGGATTGCTTACAGGAGCAGAGCCCAACGCCCATCAGTTTTATGTCACAATTTGTTTAATGGGGTGATCGAATGGAAAGAGACCCAGGAAAGCAACTTTGACTCAGGATGGCCGGGTCTAGTATGTAGAAAACAAGGGAGGTCTTGATCCAACTTATGTTAGTAAGCTGAGTATAAGATGGATAGATGGAAGACTTAATGAGATGAGTGAGCAAGACTTCCTTGGGCATCAGGCCTTTGACAGCTTAAGGAGGAAAAACTCAGAAGACAAGATCCTCTTGACCCCGAGTTTCAATGAACTGAAAGGTGGCTCGACTAAATCCTCCAATTTCGAGCCATTCAGCGTTGAGAAAAGCACAAGAATTGATTAGAAACCCTACGACTATTACAGTGATCCAACCTACATCATCCTATAATAGCACAACTCGATTGGATCCTCCAATTACGAGCTGTTCTAACACAGTGTAAACAAAGGGATGGAAAGAGACTAACATCCATAAAGTAAGAAGTCTCAAATGCCAATACATAACTAGAGCGACCAACGCTTCCTCAAAACTTTACAATCGGGAGCCTAGCTCAACCATCGATGCTTACAAAAATGGCGAAAACGCCTACATATACTCAAAACAACAACAGCAACAAAAACAAGACGCTGCATTAAAAAACATTGCGTCTGCATCTCTTCTGACAGTCTGCACATGAAGACTCTGGCCGATCGTGCACCCAAGACAGACGCTATCAGATTTCAGATTGTCCTGCTATAGATGAGTCGACCAGCTTTAGTCCTTTGCTGGACTTTCTTTTTATGGTGGAGATGACGCTCAACCACCAGCAACAACCACAATAACTGCTTTCTTGGGACTGGGGATAGCCTCGGTCAACTCTTCCTTCTGGGACATGGAGGTCTCCTAATGGTGCCACCTGGATCAGCTGAATGGTCTCTCTTTGGATGTTGCTTCGCTAGACTGCTGCGAGGGACCCCTAAGGCGGATGTAAAAAAGGGTGTGATGGGAGCAATGGCGTCAAAACTATGGAGGTAATGGAGAGGAAACAGAAGTTGTGACATAAGCTGAGGAATGCCACACGGTCTGAATAGGAAAGAGGAGGAAGGTGTGTGGAGTGCGTGGGTCACATGGCACGAGATGAGAGGGCGATGAGCTGAGGAGGGGCCATGTGGATGGAAAGAGGGAAGTTGGATAGATGATGGGGGAAGAGTGTGGCAGTAGGTGGAGAACAGGTGGCAATGGGGAGGACGACTCAGACAGTGACACGACAGGAAGGGGGGCCCACTAGGGTGAAGTTCCATTCCAGAAGCCCCCCTTCCATTAAAGGCAGAACCGATGGGGGGGTCCAGAATTCAATACATACCGTAGATCTAAGCACCAAGACTTGGGCCGTCCAGATGCGCACATACANCCCCCCCCCCCCTCTCGTTGAAGCCAGAATGACAGAGGGGGTGAATAATTGGACCTTTTCCGTGAATTTGAGTGCCTCGATCACGACCATCTAGATCTATGCCCTCTTTAAATTAAATGTGCCCAAGCCTCACTGATGGACAAATGGCTGAGATGACCTCGGCGCTTTTATCATAAAAATCCTGGAGGGCCCCACTCATGGCTCAGCTATTGCGCCACGTGTCCTTCAGATGGACGGTTGAGATGGTATTTGATGTTAGAAGAGGGTTTCCTCTATTACTAAGCTCTCTTGACGTGATTGGGTGCTAGGACCATAGGCTTATCTTCAAAGGCGCTTATCGACATTTCAGGGTTCGAGGTTTCAAGATGTGAGATGACAAGGGACTTTTACCCTTCGAACTCCCGAATACCGATATGCCAACGTGACTAGATCTTGTGCCATGCGTCACTGGATCGAACAACCCAAATTTAGTCTTGAAATATAGGCGCTTTCTCTGACACTATATATCGGGTAAATTGGTAGCCCCAAAATCCCGATGACCGTTGATTTGCTTCGTCGCTTGATCCTTGTCGTTGAAATCAGACTACTCGCTCGCTTGATTTAAGCCCAAAATGGACTTCTTCTGTGAGATGCGCTCAGCGCTTATGGCTGCGACCTTTGAATAAAACTCATCTAACCAGTTTTCAAAAACCCACTTCTATGCGTTTACACCAGAGGCCTAAAATCGGAGAGGAAAACATCCCTATACAAGAAATGTTGCTAACATTAGGCTCCATGGGGGATAGAGTCGTCTCTGTGATGCTCTAAGGACTCATTTTATAGTTCCAGTGCCTTGCCGTTGGGCTATGGGGTCAATCTCAAAACATCCCGCTGCTAAAAATATAGGCCGAAAAGTGAATCAAAACAAACTAAGCTACATGCTTAAAGGAGCTTATTTATATACAATCCTAATGCTAATAAAATATTTTACATGGGGCTAGGTGAAAGCAGACTTCCACCATAGCCATTCAAGTATCTTCCTAGATAGAATCTCCTTCCTTCTGTCGATGATCACTAGCAGATGGTGTAACCATGACAGCAGAGTGGCTACACTCTTCAACTTCTCCTCACAGGCTGAAGTTGATATGAACTAGGGTGGCTCCAAGGCATAAAGTACATGCCACTCCATGTATTCACTGACAGGGTCATAGAATGAGTGGCGAATTTAAGAAAAAAGGCGACAGGAAGCCTCCTCTGCTACACAGTTGTTCACATGTGGTTGAATATCACTGACAAGAACAGGTGAGTGGACAACTGTCATAGGCTCACTGATCTCARGCAGTGGCTGCTCACCAACTGGCTTTGGATGAAAGGCAGACTGCTCCTCTGGTTCTTCTCCTTGGCTCTCCCCATGGTCATATTCATAATCGTCATAAAAAAGACCTGTGGGAAAGCTCTACTCTTGGAAGTCCTGTGTTTCCAACTCAGAACTTAATTCATAGCTGTCATAAAAAGGCTGGCCGTTCTGATCAACAAAAGGTGATGTGGGGTTCTGATTCTCTTCTTCCACAACTACCTATTTTCCACTTTGATCTGAGACAGTAGGCTCATCGGGGGCAGATGTTAACGCATCTATGAAATCTTCAATAATCTCTTCGAAAGAGCCGCCTAGAACATCTGCCTTGGAGATTGGAAAATCCTCCGCATAGTCTTCAGATTTCAACCTTTCTAATTGAGCAAAGAGATACTTCACCTATTCCATTAACTCTCTCATGGTGTCTTCTTCCTCCTTGGGATCTTCATCACTTCCACAAAAGTCCTCTAATGCAGATGAATGGGGAGGAGAAAGGAATGATTTATGATCCAAGTCGTCGAGATCATCCTCACAGCCTATGTCAGAAATAGCTTCATTTTGTACAGAGTTGTGGTATCCCTCACCATAGTTATGACAAATTAACTCAGAGGGATAAAACTCCTGACAATAGGCGATGAAAGTTGCATGAAACTTTGAGAGTGAAGAAATGATAGCAGGGGGTAAAGAATGATACCATTTACGTGCATCCCCTGCTAACGAGAACATGAACATCTTCAGTAATACATCCTCATGATGTATCTCCCACCGACGCATGAGTTCATGAAACTCACTGAGGTGCTGAGCAGGGTTGTCCTCTTCACGTTTTCCAAATATGGGCAAATAATCGCCCCATTCATTCAGAGAGGGGACAACATTAGGAAAACCAGGAATAGAAGAAAAAATAAAAGGAGAAAACCTGTGAGCAAGGATTTTCTCCATATCGAACCAGTGGAGTCGCCAATCGATCCTTGAATCATGGAGTCGCCGGGTGAAAGATGTGCAGCTTCGAATGTGTCTGGTCCTTGTTCACCATCAAAGGCCAGATCCTAACGTTGTTGTTACCCCAGGAAGCTCCTAAGGCTGAGAAAGCAGCTGCTGAAACCTTCTCAAGAAAGCTCCTTAGGGTCATCTTTCAGGTGTGGTAATAGTAGCCACAGTTGAAACATTGATGTGGAAACCTTGGAGTCGCCACAGTGGAGTTGCTAGGTGAACAGTAGAAATCTTGAAGGGCTCTGATGTCCAATGCACCTTCAGAATTAGAGGCTCAATTTCGTTCTACCCAGGGAAAATTTTCAACTTCGTCCCCGGCAATGGTGCCAGAAATGTTGGCATCAAAAGTCACTCCTGGATTGCTTGCAGGAGCAGAGCCCAACGCTCATCAGTTTTATGTCACGATTTGTTTAATTGGGTGATCGAATGGAAAGAGACCCAGGAAAGCAGCTTTGACTCAGGATGGTCGGGTCTAGTATGTAGAAAACAAGGGAGGTCTTGATCCAACTTCCATCAGTAAGCTGAGTATAAGATGGATAGATGGAAGACTTAATGAGATGAGTGAGAAAGACTGCCTCGGGCATCAAGCCTTCGGCAGCTTAAGGAGGAAAAAATTAGAAGACAAGATCCTCTTGACCCTGAGTTTCAATGAACTGAAAGGTGGCTCGACTGGATCCTCCAATTCCGAGCCATTCAACATTGAGAAAAGCACAAGAACTGATTAGAAACCCTGCGACTATTACAGTGATCCAACCTACATCATCCTATAATAGCGCAACTCGACTGGATCCTCCAATTCCGAGTTGATCTAACACAGTGTAAACAAAGGGATGGAAAGAGACTGACATCCATAAAGTAAGAAGTCTCAAATGCCAATACATAACCAGAGCGACCAGCGCTTCCTCAAAACTTTACAATCGGGAGCCTAGCTCAACCATCGATGCTTACAAAAATGGCGAAAATGCCTACATATACTCAAAACAACAACAGTAGAAAAAACAAGACACTGCATTAAAAAGCATTGCATCTGCATGTCTTCTGACAGTCTGCGCATGTAGACTCTGGCCGATCGTGCACCCAAGACAGATGCTATCAGATTTCGGACTGTCCTGCTGCAGATGAGTCGACCAGTTTTAGTCCTTTGTTGGACTTTCTTTTTATGGCGGAGATGATTCTCAATGACCAGCAACAACCACAATAACTGCTTTCTTGGGAATGGGGACAACCTTGGTCAACTCTGTCTTCTGGGATGTGGAGGTCTCCTAATGGTGCCACCTGGATTAGCTGAACGGTCTCTCTTTGGATGCTACTTCGTTGGACTGCTGCGAGGGACCCCTCTGGCATATGTGAAAAAGGGTATGATGGGAGCGATGGCGTCAACATTGTGGAGGTGATGGAGAGGAAATGGGCGCTGTGACATAAGCTGAGGAATGCCACGTGGTCTGAATAGGAAAGAGGAGGAAGGTGTGTGGAGTGTGTGGGTCACATGGCAGGAGATAAGAGGGCGATGAGCTGAGGAGGGGCCATGTGGATGGAAAGAGGGAAGTTGGATAGATGACGGGAGAAGAGGGTGGTGGTAGGTGGAGAACAGGTGGCAACGAGGAGGATGACTCAGACAGTGACATAACAGGGAGGGGGACCCGCTAGAGTGAATTTCCATTCTGGACCCCCCCCCCCTCCATTAAAGGTAGAATCAATGGGGGGGTCCGGAATTCAATACAGACCGTAGATCTAAGCGTCGAGACTTGGGCTGTCCAGATGCGTGCATACATTATCTCTGATTCCAGACCCCCCCCCTCTCATTGAAGCTAGAATGACGGAGGGGGTGAGGAATTGGACCTTGTCCATGAATTTGAGTGCCTGGATCACGACCGTCCAGATATGCACCCTCTTTAAATTAAATGTGTCTGAGCCTCGCTGATGGATGAACGACTGAGATGACCTTGACGCTTTTCTCATAAAAATCCTGGAGGGCCCCACTCATGGCTCAGCTATTGCACCGCGTGTCCTTCAGATGGACGGTCGAGATGGTATTTGATGTTAGAAGAGGGATGCCTATATTACCAGTCTCGCTTGATGTGACCGAGTGCTAGGACCATAGGCTTAGCTTCAAAGGTGCTTTTCGTCATTTCAGGGTTCGGGGTTTTGAGATGTGAGATGATGAGGGACTTTTACCCTTCGAACTCCCGAATACCGATATGCCGAAGTGACTAGATCTTGCGCCATGCGTCACTGGATCGGACGACCCAGATTTAGTCTTAAAATGTAGGTGCTTTCACTGATGCTATATATCGGGTAACTTGGTAGCCCCGAAATCCCGATGACTGTTGATCTGCTTCATTTCTTGCTCCTTTCCGTTGAAATCAAACTGCTCACTCGCTTGATTTAAGCCCAAAATGGACTTCTGTTGTGATTTGTGCTCGACGTTATGGCTACAGCCTTTGAATAAAACTCATCTGACCGGTTTTCAAAACCCCACTTCTATGCGTTTACACCAAAGGCCTAAAATCGGAGAGGAAAACACCCCTATACAAGAAATGTTGCTAACATTAGGATCCATGGGGGATAGAGTCATCCCTGTGATGCTCTAAGGACTCATTTTGCAGTTCCAATGCCTTACCATTGGGCTATGGGTTCAAGCTCAAACCATCCCACTGCTAAAAATATAGGCCAAAAAGTGAAGCAAAACAAACTAAGCTACATGCTTAAAGGAGATTATTTATATACAGTCCTAATGCTAATAAAATATTTTACATGGGCCTAGGTGAAAGCAGACTTCCACCATAGCCATTCAAGCAGCTTCCTGGATAGAATCTCCTTCCATTTGTCGATGATCACCAGCAGATCATGTAACCGTGATAGCAGAGAGGATACACTCTTCAACTTCTCCTCACAGGTTGAAGTTGATATGAAATAGGGTGGCTCCAAGGAATAAAGTATATGCCACTCCATGTATTCACTGACAGGGTCATAGAATGAGTGGCGAATTTCTAAAAATTGGCGACAAGCAGCCTCCTCTGCTACACAGTTGTTCACATGTGGCTGAATATCACTGACAAGCACAGGTGAGTGGACAACTGTCATAGGCTCACTAATCTCAGCAATGGCTACTCACCGACTGGCTTTGGACGAAAGGCAGACTACTCCTCTGGTTCTTCTCCTTGGCTCTCCCTAGGGTCAGATTCATAATTGTCATAAACAGGACCTGTGGGAAAGCTCTTCTCTTGGAAGTCCTGTGTTTCCATCTCAGAACTTGATTCATAGCTTTCATAAAAAGTCTAGTCATTCTGATCAGCAAAAGGTGATGTGGGGTTCTGAAGCTCCTCTTCCACAACTACCTCTTTTTCGCTTTGATCTGAGACATCAAGCTCATCGGGGGCAGATGTTAACGCGTCTATGAAATCTTCAATAATCTCTTTGAAAGAGCCACCTAGAACATCTGCCTTGGAGACTGGAAAATCCTCCGCACAGTCTTCAGATTTCAACCTTTCTAATTGAGCAGAGAGATACTTCACTTGTTCCATCAACTCGCTCAAGGTGTCTTCTTCCTCCCTGGGATCTTCATCACTTCCATAACAGTCCTCTGATGCAGACAAATGGGGAGGAGAAAGGAATGATTTCTGATCCAGGACGTCAGGATCATCCTCACAGCCTATGTCAGAAATAGCTTCATTTTGTATAGAGTTGTGGTATCCCTCACCACAGTTATGACAAATTAACTCGGAGGGATAAAACTCTTGACAATAGGCGATGAAAGCTGCATGAAACTCTTAGAGTGAAGAAATGCTAGCAGGGGGTAAAGAATGATACCATTTACGCGCATCCCATGCTAACGAGAACATGAACATCTTCAGTCATACATCCTCATGATGTATCTCCCACTGACGCATGATTTCATGAAACTCACTGAGGTGCTGAGCAGGGTTGTCCTCTTCACATTTTCCAAATATGGAAAAATAATCACCCCATTCATTCAGAGAGGGGACAACATTAGGAAAACCAGGAATAGTAGAAAAAATAAAAGGAGCAAATGTGTGAGCAAGGATTTTCTCCATATCGAACCAGTGGAGTCGCCAATCGATCCTTGAATCATGGAGTTGCCAGGTGAAAGATGCGCAGTTTCGAATGTGTTTGGTCCTTGCTCACCATCAAAGGCCAGATCCTAACGTTGTTGTTACCCCAGAAATCTTCTCAGGCTGAGAATGCAGCTGCTGAAACCTTCTCGAGAAAGCTCCTTAGGGTCAGCTTTCAGGTGTGCTAACAGTAGCCATAGCTGAAACAGTGATGTGGAAACCTTGGAGTCGCCACAGTGGAGTCGCCAGGTGCACAGTAGCAATCTTGAAGGGCTCTGATGTCTGATGCACCTTCAGAATTAGAGGCTCAATGTCGTTCTACCCAGGGAAAATTTTCAACTTCGTCCCTGGCAATGGTGCCAAAATTGTTGGCGTCAGAAGTCACTCCTAKATTACTTGCAGGAGCAGAGCCCAACGCCCATTAGTTTTATGTCACGATTTGTTTAATGAGGTGATCGAATGGAAAGAGACCCAGGAAAGCATCTTTTACTCAGGATGTCCAGGTCTAGTATGTAGAAAACAAGGGAGGTCTTGATCCAACTTCCGTCAGTAAGATGAGTATAAGATGGATAGATGGAAGACTTAATGAGATGAGTGAGAAATACTGCCTCGGGAATCAGGCCTTCGGCAGCTTAAGGAGGAAAAACTTAGAAGACAAGATCCTCTTGACCCCAAGTTTCAATGAACTGAAAGGTGGCTCGACTGGATCCTCCAATTTCGAGCCATTTAGCGTTGAGAAAAGCACAAGAACTTACTAGAAACCCTGTGACTATTACAGTGATCCAACCTACATCATCCTATAATATCACAACTCGACTATATCCTCCAATTCTGAGCTTTTCTAACACAGTGTAAACAAAGGGATGGAAAGAGACTGACATCCATAAATTAAGAAGTCTCAAATGCCAATATATAACCAAAACAACCAGCACTTCCTCAAAACTTTACAATCGGGAGACTAGCTCAACCATCGATGCTTACAAAAATGGTGAAAATGCCTACATATACTCAAAACAACAACAGCAGCAAAAACAAGATGCTGCATTAAAAAACATTGCGTCTGCATGTCTTCTGATAGTCTGCCCATGCAGACTCTGGCCGATCATGCACCCAAGACAGACACTATCAGATTTCGGACTGTCCTGCTACAGATGAGTCGACCAACTTTAGTCCTTTGCTGGACTTTCTTTTTATGGTGGAGATGATGCTCAACCACCAGCAACAACCACAATAACTTCTTTCTTGGGACTGGGGATATCCTTGGTCAACTCTACCTTCTGGGATGTGGAGGTCTTCTAATGGTGCCACCTAGATCAGCTGAACGGTCTCTCTTTGGATGTTGCTTCGTTGGACTGCTGCGAGGGACCCCTATGGCGGATGTAAAAAAGGGTATGATGGGAGTGATGGTGTCAACATTGTGGAGGTGATGGAGAGGAAACGGGAGTTGTGACATAAGCTGAGGAATGACACGCGGTCTGAATAGGAAAGAGGAGGAAGGTGTGTGGAGTACGGGGGTCACATGGCAGGAGACGAGAGGTCGATGAGCTGAGGAGGCGCCATGTGGATGGAAAGATGGAAGTTGGACATATGACGGGGGAAGAGGGTGGCAGTAGGTGGAGAATAGGTGGCAACAGGGAGGACGACTTAGACAGTGACACGACAGGAAGGGGAGCCTGCTAGAGTGAAATTCCATTCCAGACCCCCCCCTCCATTAAAGGCAGAACCGATGGGGGGGTCCAGAATTCAATGCAGATCGTAGATCTAAGCACCGACACTTGGGCCGTCCAGATGCGCACATACATTATCTCTGATTCCAAACCCCCCCCCTCTCATTGAAGCCAGAATGACGGAGGGGGTGCGGAATTGGACCTTTTCCATGAATTTGAGTGCCTGGATCACATCCATCCAGATCTGTTCCCTCTTTAAATTAAATGTGCCCAAGCCTCATTGATGGATGAATGGCTGAGATGACCTCAGTGCTTTTATCATAAAAATCCTAGAGGGCCCCACTCGTGGCTCAACTATTGCACCGCGTGTCCCTCAGATGGATGGTTGAGATGGTATTTGATGTTAGAAGAGGGTTGCCTCTATTACCAGGCTCGCTTGACGTGACTGGGTGCTAGGACCATAGGCTTATCTTCAAAAGCACTTATCGGCATTTCAGGGTTCGGGGTTTCGAGATGTGAGATGACGAGGGACTTTTACCCTTCGAACTCCCGAATGCCGATATGCCGACATGACTAGATCTTGCGCCATGAATCACTGGATCGGACAAACCAGATTTATTCTTGAAATATAGGCGCTTTCTCCGATGCTATATATTGGGTAACTTGGTAGCCCCGAACTCCCAATGACCATTGATCTTCTTCGTCGCTTGATCCTTGTTGTTGAAATCAGACTGCTCGCTCGCTTGATTTAAGCCTGAAATGGACTTCTTCTGTGAGCTGCACTCGACGCTTATGGCTACGGCCTTTGATAAAACTCATTTGATCGGTTTTCAAAACCCCACTTCTATGCGTTTACACCAGAGGCCTAAAATCGAAGAGGAAAACACCCCTATACAAGAAATGTTGCTAACACTATGTGAATAAGTGTATTTAGTACTAACATAATGTTTTACAAGACAATTCATGAATACTACATTAACATGCATTTTCTATAAGATCCTAAAATATTCATGCTCAAGTACCAAAGGGAAATAAATGGACAATTCATGAATGCTACATTAACATGCATTTTCTATAAGATCCTAAAATATTCATCCTCCAATACCAAAGGGAAATAAATGTAATGAATGTTCACTAAACTACTTCTCTCAACAAAGAACTATGATAATCCTCCAAARAAACCATATTTCCATATGCATTCAATATGTTGATTAGGTTGATGCCATAAAATTGGTAGCAAGTAGCATTAACATGGAACTTTCCTATTTCTCATTGCATTGACTACACTTTCGGGCATTAACTTGGTGGTAGCTTGGACTTAACAATGAGGTTTTTGGTTTCTTGTTTATCATTTCTTTGTTCAAGAGTTTATCACGTAATTACAATAATGATCTAAGGAAACCACCATTCTAGAATAAAAATCACAATTGACAAGTTTTGTTAGCTATAAGTAACCATGAATGTATGTGTGCAAAAGAATAATGATATCGTTGAGTGGAACATAGTTTTGGAACAACATATTTTGTACAATATTTGATACACAAGGCTTTCGTAATTTTAGGTGGAAATTGCATATTATCATTACCATATTAATAACTATCAATAGAAAACAATGACATTATTTATATACGTATCCCTCTTTCGATACTAAAAGTTTATCTATTGATTATATATCTCTTGAAATTAGCTCTAACATTTCATAATCTAATTGCACACCTACTATAATAAAGCTATATATATTTTTTATGTATAGTTGTATTCTAACATGTTTATTTATGAGAATATCCAACCATGCTACAATAACATGGGTTTTCTACAAGATCTTTACATCTTCACTTTCAAGTAAGTACAAGGCAATAACTATATGGTGATCTACTAAAATACTTATATCACACAAATAAAAACAAGTATGCTAGTTTTTTCAAAGTAGACATACCTTTTTTTTCTTTTCATTTTTAACTTTTATAGACATAAACCAAAACGCTTCTAGCCATATAAGATTTCATACAAAACGAAACCTATAAGTAGAAGGAAATAACTATAAAATCCATTAACTAAACTTCTTCTCTCACAAAAATAAAAAGAACCACTTTCTTTTGTCAAAGTAGACTATATATGGGATTTAATTTGTATAGAGATAAATCCATACACATATGGGCACGTAGGATTTGATACCAATGAAAATATATAAACAAAAGGCTTAACTATAAATATGAATGACTCAACTACAATTTTGATATAATTCAAAACAATTATGGTATTTCTTCAAAATAGTAATATAGGTTCAATGTAGAATAAAGTGAAATTTTTTCAATACAAACATGTCATGGTCACCAAAATCCCAATGCAAATAGAAACAAGGTGCTCTCATGAGTTTTATTATGAAAAAATACCCTTTTAGTATAGCTATTGTCATGTTGTTCATCACACTTTATGTGATTTCCATCACACTTTTAGTAAAGCTATTGTCATGTTGTTCATCACACTTTATGTGAGTTGACAATTGTTGACAATCCGAGTCCAAGTTTCCAAATCTCAAAGCATAAACCCTAAGATGATTGAATATAGTATAAGTATATAGAAAATTCTTAGTGTTGACATAACCTAAGTTAACCTCGAGATAAGGTAAACACTATAAGTGTCCTTGAGGAAAGACTGAGGAGTATAGATTGAGTAAGAATAATTTGAGTCATGTATTAAATCAACAAAAATACATGTATTAAATCATAAAATCTAAAACTGTCCATAATTTTCTGCTAAAACAGGGTATTTTCTGTTGAAGTGGCCCTATTTGACAAGCGTTGACCAGACACCTAGAAAGCTCAAATCTCGAACTTGATAGATATTCATTCATCCTTGTACATCGAGGATCATGACACATGTCTCTAATTTCTCCCAACTGTCCTGGAAGTACATGAACCTTGGAGCAATTACAAGATTTTGTCAAATCCTATAATTTCTGATAAATTTTTAATTTTAATGTTGAAAATTCAAAAATTCAATTCTTAAGATAAGGAATGATAAATGTGCCTTGCATAGGTTGTTTTATGGAAAATGTGCATATGAATCTATGTCTAGGCACATATATTTTTAATCCATATGTGCAAGAATGCCATGTGTCATCTCCTGAAGGTATCACTTGTCTCCTTAACTCTAAATTGATGACATCATCAATGATATGTGGCAACCTATGATTGGTCCATGACTCAACAAGATGACTTGATAACATCACCATGATGACGTGGATATATATGAACCTGTTGTGCATTACTCTCTAATAATTGCATGTTTCCAACTAATTTATACAATGTTGATGTCACTCTACTATATGGTAGGATCTACTAATCCTACCATGAGTTATATAATGTCAAGAGAAGAGGTGCTCTCATGAGGTGTATTATGAAAAAATACCCTTTTAGTACAACTATTGTCATGTTGTTCATCACACTTTATGAGATTTCCATCACAATTTTAGTACATCTATTTTCATGCTGTTCATCACACTTTATGTGAGTTGACAATGGTTGACAATCCAAGTCCAAGTTTCCAAATCTCAAAGCATAAACCCTAAGATGATTGAATATAGTATAAGTATATAGAAAATTCTAAGCGTTGACATAACCTAAGTTAACCTCGAGATAAGGTAAAAAGTGTAAGTGTCCTTGAGGAAAGAATGAGGAGTATAGATGGAGTAAGAATAATTTGATTCATGTATTAAATTAGCAAAAATACATGTATTAAATCAAAAAATCTAAAACTGTCCATAATTTTATGCTAAAACAAGGTATTTTCTGTTGAAGCCACCCAGTTTGACCAACGTTGATCAGCTACCTGGAAAGCTCAGATCTCGAACCTAATAGATATTCATCCATCATTGTACATCAAGGATCATGACACATGTCTCTGATTTCTCCCAGTTATCCTAGAAGTACACGAACCTTGGAGCAATTACAGGATTTTGTCAAATCCTATAATTTCTGATAAATTTTTAATTTTAATGTTAAAAATTCAAAAATTCAATTCTTAAGCTAAGGAATGATAAATGTACCTTGCATAAGTTGTTTTATGAAAAATGTGCATATGAATCTATGTTTAGGCACATATATTTTTAATCCATATGTGCAAGAATGTCATGTGTCATCTCCTGAAGGTATCACTTGTCTCCTTAACTCTAAATTGATGACATCATCAATGATATGTGGCAACCTATAATTAGTCCATTCCTCAACAAGATGAATTTATAACATCACCATGATGACATGGATATATATGAACTTGTTGTGCATTAATCTCTAATAATTGCATGTTTCCAACTAATTTATACAATGTTGATGTCACTATACTATATGGTAGGATCTACTAATCCTACCATGAGTTATATAATGTCAAGAGAAGAGGTGCTCTCATGAGGTGTATTATGAAAAAATACCCTTTTAGTACAACTATTGTCATGTTGTTCATCACACTTTATGTGATTTTCATCACACTTTTAGTATAGCTATTGTCATGTTGTTCATCACACTTTATGTGAGTCGACAATTGTTGACAATACGAGTCCAAGTTTCCAAATATCAAAGCATAAACCCTAAGATGATTGAATATAGTATAAGTATATAGAAAATTCTAAGTGTTGACATAACCTAAGTTAACCTCGAGATAAGGTAAACAGTGTAAGTGTCCTTGAGGAAAGACTGAGGAGTATAGCTTGAGCAAGAATAATTTGAGCCATGTATTAAATTAGCAAAAATACATGTATTAAATCAGAAAATCTAAAACTGTCCATAATTTTCTACTAAAACAGGGTATTTTCTGCTGAAGTGGCCCTATTTGACCAGCGTTGACCAGCCACCTGGAAAGCTCAGATCTCGAACCTAATAGATATCCATCCATCCTTGTACATCAAGGATCATGACACATGTCTCTGATTTCTCCCATCTATCTTGGAAGTACATGAACCTTGGAGCAATTACGAGATTTTGTCAAATCATGTAATTTCTGATAAATTTTTAATTTTAACGCTGAAAATTCAAAAATTCAATTCTTAAGCTAAAGAATGATAAATGTACCTTGCATAGGTTGTTTTATGGAAAATGTGCACATGAATCTATGTCTAGGCACATATATTTCTAATCCATATGTGCAAGAATGTCATGTGTCATCTCTTGAAGGTATCACATGTCTCCCTAACTCTAAATTGATGACATCATCAATGATATGTGGCAACCTATAATTATTCCATGCCTCAACAATATGACTTTATAACATCACCATGATGACGTGGATATATATGAACCTGTTGTGCATTACTCTCTAATAATTGCATGTTTCTAACTAATTTATACAATGTTGATGTCACTATACTATATGGTAGAATCTACTAATCCTACCATGAGTTATATAATTTCAAGAGAAGAGGTGCTCTCATGAGGTGTATTATGAACAAATACCCTTTTAGTACAACTATTTTCATGTTGTTCATCACACTTTATGTGATTTCCATCACATTTTTAGTACAACTATTTTCATGTTGTTCATCACACTTTATGTGAGTTGACAATTGTTGACAATCTGAGTCCAAGTTTCCAAATCTCAAAGCATAAACCCTAAGATGATTGTATATAGTATAAGTATACAAAAAATTCTAAGTGTTGACATAACCTAAGTTAACCTCGAGATAAGGTAAACACTGTAAGTGTCCTTGAGGAAAGACTGAGGAGTATAGATTGAGTAAGAATAATTTGAGTTATGTATTAAATCAGCAAAAATACATGTATTAAATCAGAAAATCGAAAACTGTCCATAATTTTCTACTAAAACAGGGTATTTTCTATTGAAGTGGCCATGTTTGACCAGCGTTGACAAGACACCTGGAAAGATTGGATATCGAACCTGATAGATATTCATCCATCATTGTACATCAAGGATCATGACACATGTCTCTGATTTCTCCCAGTTGTCCTAGAAGTACGCGAACCTTGGAGCAATTACGAGATTTTGTCAAATCATGTAATTTATGATAAATTTTTAATTTTAATGCTGAAAATTCAAAAATTCAACTCTTAAGCTAAAGAGTGATAAATGTACCTTGCATAGGTTGTTTCATGGAAAATGTGCATATGAATCTATGTCTAGGCACATATATTTTTAATCCATATGTGCAAGAATGTCATGTGTCATCTCTTGAAGGTATCACTTGTCTCGTTAACTCTAAATTGATGAAATCATAAATGATATGTGGAAACCTATAACTGGTCCATGCCTCAACAAGATGACTTGATAACATCACCATGATGACGTGGATATATATGAACCTGTTGTGCATTACTCTCTAATAATTGCATGCTTCTAACTAATTTATACAATGTTGATGTCACTATACTATATGGTCAGATCTACTAATCCTACCATGCGTTATATAATGTCAAGAGAAGAGGTGCTCTCATGAGGTGTATTATGAAAAAATACCCTTTTAGTACAACTATTGTCATGTTGTTCATCACACTTTATGTGATTTCCATCACACTTTTAGTACAGCTATTGTCATGTTGTTCATCACACTTTATGTGAGTTGACAATTGTTGACAATCTGAGTCCAAGTTTCCAAATCTCAAAGCATAAACCCTAAGATGATTGAATATAGTATAAGTATATATAAAATTCTAAGTGTTGACATAACCTAAGTTAACCTTGATGTAAGGTAAACAGTGTAAGTGTCCTTGAGGAAAGACTGAGGAGTATAGCTTGAGTAAGAATAATTTGAGTCATGTATTAAATCAACAAAAATACATGTATTAAATCAAAAAATCTAAAATTGTCCATAATTTTCTGCTAATACGGGGTATTTTCTACTGAAGTGGCCCTGTTTGACCATTGTTGACCAGACACCTGGAAAGCTCAGATCTCGAACCTGATAGATATTCATCCATCCTTGTACATCAAGGATCATGATACATGTCTCTGATTTCTCCCAGCTGTCCTGGAAGTACATGAACCTTGGAGCAATTACGAGATTTTGTCAAACCCTATAATTTCTGATAAATTTTTAATTTAAATGTTGAAAATTCAAAAATTCAATTCTTAAGCTAAGGAATGATAGATGTACCTTGCATAGGTTGTTTTATGGAAAATGTGCATATGAATCTATGTCTAGGCCTAGAGGGTAACTTCCTTCTAAGACTATTATTATGGTTTGATCTCATGGGTGAGTTACAAGTTTTTTTATTAATGGTAGATGGATTGAATTGATCTAGTATGCTTGTAATATATCATTCTAATAATATTTATATGAATGATAAGTATGCAGTTGGAATTTTGAAGGGTAACTGTGCAGGTGGAATTCGCATTTTTCACGCCATCTGATTTATCAATATTGTTGTCAATGTTGATTGAATCAATCACTAACTCCAGCCAACATTATACATCACCAAGTCTTATGAATAGGTGTTTATGAACATTGAACATTGGAAAACAAAATTGTTAAGGGAGAACATAATATGCCACATCATCTTACAGTAAAAAATCTCTAAAAAAAAATTATTAAATGAATAATAGTTGTTTACACCATTATCTGTCCTTGGATTTTGAATTTAAGTATACAAGGAAATGAAGGAAAATTTCATGATGCAGAAGAAGAAAATGATTTATACCTTTTTGGAAATGTGTTTTGGATAATGGAGGTGACCAACCTTCAAACTTGCATTTTTAAAAGACATTAAAAGGTTAAATGACGTAATAATAGCTAAACATCTATGAGGAAATAATCATGTACAAGTGCAAAGGAAGGCTACTAGGTGGGCTTGAAGCAAGAGAACTTTGAGCTCACACATACACAATACATAAGATAAGACACCATTTAAAACTCAAATGCACCACTATCTAAGGGAGTTTTAGCCTTTGTAATACATTGTGAAAGAAGATTAAATATGAATTCTACCTAATAAAATATCATCCCATGCTTGAGCACCCCATGCATAATCAAAATCCATCTTAACTATATGTACCTAGTGCCCTGTCTACCATACAAGAGGTTCAAGAGAATTTCTAAGGCTTGAAGTTCCATTTTCAATTTTTTTATTAAGTGTACCTTACTTGTGGAAGTTTGGAATGGCTTAACTAAAAGCCACCATGCCTTCATAATGTTATAAACATCATACATTTTGTTAAAATTTTGCAACCACCAAAGGCTTACTAACATTGTGGGAGGTGAGAACTCATACATCCTTTGAAGAGTATCAACACCATTTTGCTCGATTATTTCATCGCTCTATGATTTCAATGTTCAACTTGTTACATCCGCATTCTCAATCAAGGTATTTAACAAGTTTATGCATGGAAACAATTCTTCTTTGTATCCCACCTTGTGGAATCACAAGACCTTAACATTGAAATCCTTGGGTTCCTGTCCTTAGCTTATTTTTCTACTAGCAATGATTTGTGGAAGGTTCAACATCATTGTACATATCATAGAGGAATGAATAAGTAGGCTTTGAGGCAATGTTAAGTAGCAACACCATGTCCATGACACAATGAAAAGAATGGTAATTCTCTTTGTCATGTGAGACACAATGAAAAGAAGGGTAATGCTCTAAAAAAATATTATAAAATGATTGACATGGACATTTCCAACCCCTCATGTTTAATCCTTAAAACTTATTATTGCATCTTCCCCAAAATTTCCTTTTTCATGTTGCACCAAGTTTAAAGTTTGCACATTGCTTGGAAAAAGATGTTTGCCACATGTCACATGTCACAAGACTTTCAAAGTTGCATATATCGTGTCACAAGATTTTGGAAATTGCATATTGCATATTCAAGTTGTATTTGTTTCCTAGACTCCATAGCCCAAGCACAAGGCGCGAGGTCTTGCTTGCATTCTCATGTCTTGAATCAAGGAGTATTGAATCAATATATACCAAGTCTTATAAGAGAAGCTGAAATTATCATTAAGTGTATAACAAAATTACATTCACAAATATATACAAGCCATAGAAATAGCCTTGTGTATATTATCAGATGAAAAAGTACCCATAATGTCAATGCATTATATGCATCAT
>JASDQU010102768.1:283049-331988 GCA_032191745.1 Picea mariana | reverse complement strand
GACAATAAACCATGGCTAACCACAATAAACATGGTCCAACGTGGTTAATCATAATCAACATGGTCTCGATGTTGAAATGTGTCAAACATTTCCTAACGTCACAATGTGACAAACATATGCGAACGATCCAATCCAACGAACATTGCCCTATCATGACAATTTAACAAAATAGCCTCATAGTAATGTGATGAAAATAGTAATGTTGAAATGTGACGAACATATACAGACATCATAATGTGATGATGATAACCTTGTCGTTGCAACGTGATGAACATATCCCTGTCATCGTAATGTGACGAACATAACCCTAACATCACAAACATAGTAATTTCATAATGTGACAAACATATACAGAAGTTGCAATGTGATGGACAATGCAAGAGTTATCAGCATTGCAATGCGACAATAAACCATGGCTAACCACAATAAACATGGTCCAACATGGTTAACCATAATCAACATGGTCTCGATGTCGAAATGTGTCAAACATTTCCTAACGTCGCAGTGTGACGAACATATGCGAACAATCCAATGCAACGAACATTGCCCTATCATGACAATTTAACAAAATAGCCTCATAGTAATGTGATGAAAATAGTAATGTTGAAATGTRAYGAACATATAYAGAYRTCATAATGTGATGATGATAACCTTRTCRTTGCARCGTGATKAACATATCCHTGTCATCGTAATGTGACRAACATAACCCTAACATCACAAACATAGTAATTTCATAATGTGACAAACATATACAGATGTTGCAATGTGATGGACAATGCAAGAGTTATCAGCATTGCAATGTGACAATAAACCATGGCTAACCACAGTAAACACGGTCCAACGTGGTTAACCATAATCAACATGGTCTCGATGTCGAAATGTGTCAAACATTTCCTAACGTCGCAATGTGACGAAAATATGCGAACGATCCAATGCAACGAACACTGCCCTATCATGACAATTTAACAAAATAGCCTCATAGTAATGTGATGAAAATAGTAATGTTGAAATGTGATGAACATATACAGACATCATAATGTAATGATGATAACCTTGTTGTTGCAGTGTGATGAACATATCCCTGTCATCGTAATGTGACGAACATAACCCTAACATCACAAACATAGTAATTTCATAATGTGACAAACATATACAGATGTTGCAATGTGATGGACATATCCCTTTCATCGCAATGTGATGAAAAAAAGGATGTCATGAAGTGACAAACATAGTAACATAAAAATGTGATGAAAATATCTTGACGTTGCAATGTGATGAACATAGCCTTATTGTCATAATTTGATGAACATATCCCTTTCATTGAAATGTGATGAACATATATATGTCATTGCAAACATAGTAATGTCACAATGTGACAAACATATACACACATCGCAATGTAATGAACATATCACTATCGTCGCAATGGGACAAACATGAATGGATATCAACTAACGTCTAATGTAGTAACGCTGAAATGTGATGAACATATACAAACGTTGCAATGTGATGAACCTAACCTTGTTACAATATGATGAAGATAGTCATGTCATGCCATTGTGTTGAACATATCCATGTCATCACAAACATAGTAATGTCACAATGTGATAAACATATACATAAGTCACAATGTGATGAACATAGCCCTTGTCGTCACAATGTGATGAACCTAGCCCATGTCACAATGTGACAAACATATATGGACATCAAAATCTGAAGAACATAGCCTTGTCGTCACAATGTGATGAACCTAGCCCTGTCATTAGGCAATGTGCCAAACATTTTCAATTGTCACAATGTGACGAATATAACGTCTTCTCACAATGTAATGTGTAGAACCCATTGTCGCAATGTGACAAACATTACCCTACATTGCAATGAAATTAATATTTTCTAACGTTGCAATGTGATGAACATAACCCACTTTGATATGCGTCATTCATGTTCATACCTCATTATGTTACAAAAACTTTTCCTTTGTGACAATGCAACGAACTTTCTGATGTCACAATGATATGCACATAGACTTGTCATAACTATATGATGAACCATAGCACCACGGTGTGATATACGTACATATTTTGATGTCACAGTGTGACAAACATTTCCAAACGTCGCAATGTGACGAACATAAACCCTTGTTGCTATGTGATGCATAGAACCTAACGTCACAATGTGACGTAGTAACGCCTAGCAATGCAATGTGACATCACAATGTGACAAACATTTCCAAATGTTGCAATGTGACGAACATAACCCCTTGTTGCTATGTGATGCATAGAACCTAATGTGACAGGCATAGCCCAACATTGCAATGACATACATAGCCCAATATTACCTTCAAACAATAAGTTATACATTAATGTTTTAATACTTTAATTTATAAATTACATTAATTTTTCAATTATTTAATACATTTAATACTTGTATTTATTATTTTATACATTAATTTAAATATCATTGATGTATTATTTAGTTAATACATCAATACATTAGTACATTGATGTATTATTCTATCAATGTATTAATACATTATTAATATTTTTTTAATTAATCTGTTACATTAATACATCACATTATACATAAAAGCATTGATACTTTAATTTATACATTACATTAATGTAATACTTAATCAATACATTAATACATTAATACATTAATTTATTTACATATTAATACATTAATTAATAGATCATTAATATATTATTTCATTTATGTAATATCACATTAATGTATTTTTGCATTACTAATGTATTACTTTATAAGAATTGAATTAGTAATAACTCAATACAATGCATAAATGCAATGTTTAAATTTAATTGTTAATACATTAATAAAAATAAAATACTAATAATTAATTTAATATAGTATAAAGTGTAAATTTAATGTATTAATATTTTCTTAATATATTATTAGCTTATTAATATATTTTCAATGTATTACTTTATTAATGTAGCAAATTGTGTTAATGTATTAATGATTATTGTATTAATTAAATTAAAGTATAGATGAATATTGTATTAACGAATTAATACTTTAARTAAAAATGTAATATATTAATGYTATGTATTTATATATCAATATTATAAAGAAATTTTAATGTATTTTTACTTTATTATTATATTAATTGTTTAACACTATATTATTTAATATTATATTAAAATATTTATTAATTTTATATACATTCTATTATACATTAATGTATATATAATTTAATTTATACATTACATTAATTCAATCATGTACTTTACATTATTATTAATCAATTAATACATTACATCCATAAAATAAGTTACTCATTAATGTTTTAATATTTTAATTTATAAATTACATTAATTTTTTAATTCTTTTATTTACTATATTATATATTAATTTATATATCATTAATATGTATTTATTAATATAGTATTATATTATTATATTAAAGTATTGATACAATAAAACATTATTTATATATTATACAAATATGTATTTAATTAATATATAAATAATGTTTTATTGTATCAATACTTTAATATAATAATATAATACATTAATGTATTATAAATGTGTTTTTACTTTATTCAAATTTTATTATTTTTGTAATACATGTAATGCTTTATTATAATAAATATATAAATACATGATAATGTTTTATTTTATTATAATAAATACATGTAATGCTTTATTATTATTATTAACTTTATTAATATCTTTGTTATTTATTATTTTATTTTTGTTAAATTTATTTATAATTTATAAATTAATTTTTTGATTATTAATATATTATTTTAATACTGTATTTATTTTATTTTAACTTATTTTATTTATGCTATATTATTTTTTATTTTATAAATAATTGTGATTTAATATTTATTTTATTATTGATAATCAATTGATAATTAATTAATTATTATTATTAATTAATAAATATTAATTTCTAATTTCTAATTTTTAATTAATTAATTATTATTAGTTAAATAATAATAATTTTTATTAGTTAAATAATAATTTGTTATTATTTCATAATTATTAATTGATTATTATTAAATTCTTATTATTAATTGATTATTATCTAATTCTTTTGAATAATTTATTAATAAAACTATTATATATATTTGTGTTTATGGTTGTGGCCATGCAATGTCGGTCGTCAACTAGCAACAACCACATTAAGTAAAAAGTGGTTGATATACGCCGATCGGCGCCATTAATTAAAAAAAAAATGAAAAATGGCGCCGATCGGCGTATATCAACCACTTTTTACTTAATGTGGTTGTTGCTAGTTATGGTTGTTTAAACTTTTGTAGCATCTTCTCCTCCTTTAGTAACCATTTGATTGATTCAGTAGTCAATAGATTGATTCAACAAGTTGAGTGTATTTGGAACTGGAAATGTTAAGATTGGGCCATGGTTTGCAGGGTAGTGGAGAGATTGTTTGAATAGGTTTTGGTTGAGAGCATGGTTGAATGGGTTGACTAAGTACCACGTTGATTCTTGTGAAAAAGGTGCAAGGTTACGTTGAAAAAAAGGTCGCAAGAATCAGGCGGATGAGCGAACCATGCGGCTATGGACCCCCTCCTACCTCTACCAGCTGATCTCCTGATCCTTCCGTTGATACCTTCACCTCCCCATGCTGGTGCTTAACGTTTTTTCAGCTCTTCAGAGGCCGCTTTCTGGTCTTCTCTTTAGATTGCTAGACCAACTGTTTTCGGGTTCTCAGCCTTTCTGAAGTCGCTTTCCCTATGATTAGCGTTTTTTGTCTTTTGTCCCTTAGTCCAACACTGACATTGGACTGGCCGCTGTTTACACTCTTCTCCTGCCGATCACTCTTTTTTAATCTTTAAACTTTGTCGTTTCAGGCTCACAGTTCTTTCTAAAACTTCTTTGCGCGAACATGCCTGTGCCTTTTGCCTCCTATCCTCACACTGTTCACGGACCTGCTACCTCAGCTTCCTTAGTCACCCTGTCGGTCCCTACTACTGCTCTCTCACTGGCCCGCTTCTGCCCTGTCACTCTTCCAAGTGGAAAGGAGATTGGTCGCATTGTTTTTCATGGAGTCACTGACAAACCTACTGATGAAGCCATCTGATGAGCTCATCTGGAAACATGAAGGTCTATTTGACAAAGTGGACTCACTTGAATCCAGAAAGCAGCCCTTTCCCTCCAAGTCTTCCTTTTCAAAAAGCCTTCTAGCTTCTGACGCTTTACCTATAGATCTAGTCTCTCCCTCACTGACAGCAACCGAAGATCCGAACAACACTTTGCCTTCACTTGAAAGCCTCCTCCCTGCTTCAATCCTCTCCATCCTACATGCTCGCCCCTCTGTCCAAGCCAATCACAGAGACCCCCCCGGGCTCATAGAGCTCCCCCAGGTCGAAAGGTATGGAAACCAAAAAAGAAGCTAACTCGTCTTGTGCTGGGTGACGGTGTAGGCTTCGAAAACTTGTGCAAGATGTCTACTTGTTCGTTGGTGGGTCGGGTCTCCTACAAGAGCTTATGCACCCAGACTCTGGATGACTGGATAAGTTTAAATTGGTTACCTCTCTTAGGCTACTCTCCTGAAGTTCTCTATCTTAAAAAAGGCTGGCTCGGGTTCCATTGCAGATCGCCCAAAGACGCCACTCTGTTACTCTCCTTCTTGTGGGCTTACGATGGCAGTAGTCTCATGCTCAAGCACTGGAGGCTGGCTTTCAATCCGGATTCTGACTTCTTCCAACTCAGACATTTCTGGGTGTTACTTCCGGGCCTCCCACTGCACCTTTGGAATGAAGATGCCATCAGAGCAATAGGTGACTCCCTCGGAAAGTTTATAGCTCTTGACTCTCAGTCTTTAGTTGGTCCCTCGAGAAAAATGGGGAGAGTTCTAGTGGAAATGGACATTTCTGCAGGGCTACCAGAAATCTTGGAGATCACTTGGAGAGGGCGGAAACTCCTTCAGTCTCTGGACTACCTCGGGATCCCTTTCCGCTGCAATATTTGCCGTGAAACTGGCCACCTTCGCTGCTTTTGCCCGGGTAAATCCTCTCTTGACCAAACTAAAGAAGCGGACCTTCTCCTTAACCCCCCTGATTACTTGGAACCTGACCCTTCTCTTGCATACCTGGACACATCTCCCTCTCCTTCCTCTCGTTCAGCATCAGAACAAGCTGAGTCACCGCTGCACAAATTGAACCTGATCTGCCCTTCTCTTTGCAATTCTCTTTGAGAGGTTGAAAAGAATTCCCTCCTTAGCTTCCACTGGCTTTCTCGCCACGGCTCAGATTCGTCGCCCCCTCTCCGGGAAGATGCGCTACACCCTTCACCCGACTTACCCGACCTCTCCACTTTCTGTCCTCCCAAGATTTCAGATGCTCCTCCATCGATCCCTGCCTCCTCCCCTTCTACGGTCAGGCAGCCTCTCTCTCCTCCCTTCTCTGTGGAACCCGAAGCTCTTCCAATGGTGCCCCCAGGGTTTGGACAATCTGACGAAGTGGATTCAAATCTATTGGATGCACTCACCTCCTCGACTTCCCTCACCCTTCTGCCGGAAAACACTCCGCAACTTTCTATTTACCGGGGAAAATAACTCATTCGCCCAGCTGCAGAGGTTGGAAGCTGTACCTCTCACAATCCGGAAAAAGTCGAAAAAGCCTTTGCTTGGTCGAGAGGCATTGGCACAAAACTCTCCCCTCTCCAGACGCAAAGTTCCAGAAAACAAAAGGAGCTTTTGAACTCCGTGCAAAACGTTCCAGACTTCCCTTCACAGGAAGGAAAGGCCCTTAGAGCATTGAAGGCCTTGGCACGTTCAAAATAATGATAGTGCTATCCTTGAATATTCGAGGGATCAGAGGCACCCTCAAGGCTGCCTCCTTTCGAAGACTCCTGGAGCGTTCGAAGCCTGATATTATTTTTTTGCAAGAAACCCTCACTGCTAATCAGACCTCCAGGGATTTCGTGTTTCTTTTTCGCCCTTCTTGGTTCATTGTGGCGGTTAGTTCCATTGGTAACTCCGGAGGATTACTGGTGGCTTGGGATCCTAGTCTTTTCAATCTGAGACCCTCCTTGACAAGTGGTGGTATCCTATTGTTAGGTCGATGCCTAGCTTCTTCACAAGAGATAGCTCTTCTCAACATTTATGGCCCCTGCTCAGACAGAAAGCGCTTCTGGTCGCTCCTGACTGACAGTGGCCTCCTCTCCATACCTAATCTCATTGTAGGTGGAGACCTCAATATCATTTTATCAACTGCAGAAAACGGGGGAGGTCGCTACGTTCCCGGATCTTCCGAAGCTTTTTACAGAGATCTATTTGACTCAAACAAGCTGACTGATATCCTACCGACCCAGCTGGTCCCTACATGGCATAACGGTCACTCTGGACTCAATGCCATAACCAGAAGATTGGATCGATTTCTTGTTGCTGAAGGCTACTTGTCATCCTCAGAACTGCCAACCTCGTGGGTGGAGCACTCCTTCTTCTCCGACCATGCTCCTATTCTACTCCAGCTGAGATCTCCAGACATTTTTTGCTCGACCCCGTTCAAGTTTAATCATCACTGGTCTCATGGAGGCCGATTACAATGATATGGTCTATTCGGTTTGGAGAGACCCCAGTTTTCTTACCGAAGAAAATGCTCAGCTGCGCCTAGTATGGAAACTGAAAGTCTTAAAGGCCAACTCAAAATCGTGGTTCCATGCTAAAAGAAAAGCTTATCAGTCCCGTCTTGTTGCGCTGGAGACTGGAATCACTCAGTATATAAAAAGGTCAACTATTTCCGATTTAATAGTTGAGGAGGCAGCCAATCAAAAGCTGCTCGAATCGCGTAGAAAATCCATTCTACGCTCGGAAGAAAACGCTTGGAGACTCCAAAGCCACGCCACTTGGCTTAAAAGTGGTGATTCCAATTCAAAGTTCTTCCATAATGTAGCGAGCTTCAACAGGTATAAAAAAAGCATTTGGTCTATAAAAAATGCCGGGGAGGAAGTTATCCGTGGGCAGGAGGCACTAAAGGAAGAAGCGGTCTCGTATTTCAAACAACTTTACAAAGCCCCTTACAGCCACAACCTCCTAGAAAAGAGATCCACAACCAGCCTTTTCCCTTCGATAGTTTTAGCAGAGGAAGCCGCCAATCTCTACAATCCTGTTACCTTGTCTGAGCTAAAAGACATTCTGCATAATTTCAAGAAAGAGAGGAGCCTTGGTCCTGACGGCTGGATGTCAGAATTCTTCATCCATTTTTTTGACCTCATAGGAGAGGATCTCCTCCATATGGTAGAAGACTCTCGTATCAAAGGTAAGGTCCATGGAAGCCTCAATTCCACCTTTATGGTCTTGATTCCAAAGCAGCACCACTCGCTCTCCTTCAGCGATTTCTGTCTGATTTCCCTGTACAACCTTATCTACAAGGTTATTTCCAAAGTGATCTCAAATAGAATTAAGCCCTTCCTGGAAAGGTGCATCTCAGCCGAACAGTTGGGTTTCTTGAAAGGCCGAAGAATCCAAGATTCTATTGGAGCCGCCCACGAATGCATCCATAGCATCAAGTAGAAAAATTTAAAGGCGCTGGTTATGAAATTAGACCTCAAAAAAGCTTTCGACAGCATCGACTGGGAGTTCTTAAGATTAATTTTACACTACGTTGGCTTTGGAGAAAAGTTCATTCTTTGGATTCTTTCCTGTGTTACTAGTGCCAATTTCACGGTATTGATCAATGGAGAGCCTTCTAGTTTCTTCAAGAGTGAAAGGGGCCTCTGTTAGGGATGCCCTCTTTCCCCCTATCTTTTTCTCCTGATCATGGAAGGTCTCAACCTCCTTCTCTCCAAAAGATTCACGGATCACCATATCTCGGGCTTAAAGGTCTCAAACTGCTTAAAAATCGTCCTTCTCATGTTTGTAGATGACGTACTTCTCCTCTCGAATGCTAACCAAGGGGAATGGTTAGTCTTACAAGAAATGCTCCAGCTCTTCTGTCTTGCTTCGGGATTATCCATAAACTTTTCAAAATCCACTGTACACTATTGGGGCCTTTCGGATACAGAACTTCTCCACCTAAAGGACTCCATCCCCCTTCCTTTTTTTAACGTGAGCGAAGGCTTCTCTTACCTAGGATTCCAGCTGAAATTGGGATCCTCCACTCCAAACGACTGGCAGTGGCTTGTGGCTCTGTTTGAAAAAAAAATTGGCTTCTGGTGCAATAAATGGCTGTCTTTGGGTGGCCGCTATATCCTGGTTAAGTCGGTACTGGAGATCCTCGCTGTCTACTGGATTTCCTTGGAGCGGATCCCTAATAAGATTATAGTGATCTTACGGAGGCTCACTTTCAATTTTTTATGGAACGATCAAGTAGGCAAGCACCGATTTCATCTTTGTTGTTGGCAAGGCCTGTCAAAACCTCAGAAGGCAGGGGGTTGGGGGCGAAAGCTTCTCTCCACCTTCAACTCAGCTCTCCTGGCTAGCGCCTTCTAGAGAGCTGTCACCCACAATAGTATTTGGAGCCGCATTATCAAAGTTAAATATATGGGCTCCCTTTCGCTCCATGACTGGATCAGAAAACCAATGCTCCTACAAAAGTGGGCGTCTCCCTTTTGGAAAGGGTTGGTCGTGTCCTCCTAGGTGATTCTCCACTGGTTACGGTGGAAACCGGGCTCTRGGAATGAAATTTGCATAGGCCGAGACAAGATTCTCGGGCTGGGAGACCTGTTGATCCTCTCTCCAATGCTGATCACGCGGCTAGCGGCCCAGCACTGCACTTTTCTTGCACAAATTAAGGTACCGACTTGTGCCCTCCCCCTCCCTGACAGTTGGTTGGATAGTGGAACCCTGTCCCTTGATGGTTCGAGTGAAATTGAGTTGTGCCACTACACATCGACCCTCAAAGGTGCTGGGATCTCCCTCAGTGATCAACCGGATACTTTGTTGTGGGCCAGAGGAGATGCCACGGGCTCCATTACAGTAAAAAACATCTATGCCGCCTTCCTCCAAGAGATGAGACTTGAAGTGGACTGCTCGTGGATTCGCTAGATTTGGAAGTGGAAGGTCCCGCTCAAACTGAATCTTTTTACCTGGCTCGCGGGTAGAGGGAAAATCGTATCCTGGGAGGTGCTTAGACAAAGAGCCTGGGAGGGCCCTTGCATTTGTCTTCTTTGCAACTAAGCTTCTGAGGATTTACATCACCTTTTGGTTCATTGTTCTTTTACGAAGGAGGTTTGGAATCTATTGATCGAGTCTTTTTCTCTAACTGTTACCTGGAGAGGTCCCACCTTCTCGGCCTGTTTTCTGACTGGGTCTCTCAAAAATCTGCTCCTCCGAGCTTGGCTGTCCACATTTGCTGGCATATCTGGTCAGAGAGGAACAAAGCGATCTTTGAAGACCGCCCACCTTCTGTGCAAGCGGTTGTTCACAGAGTTTTGGCCAATTTCCATTGGCAACCTTCTTCGGTTAAGTCCTTCCCACACAAAGTTTTCGATTTTACTTTGACAGCTGGATACACTCTGGCTTGTTTCGACGGAGCTGCAGCGTCCACTGGATTTTGTTGTGGGGCAGGTGGTTTTTTCAAATCTCATACAAAGAGAACCACAAAGTGGTTTTTAAACTACGGGGCGGGTACCAATACAAAAGATGAACAATTGGGATTATGGACATCCCTTGCCTTAGCCTCTCTTTGGTCTATCAATCACATTCTAGTTCTTTGTGACTCGAGAGTCATTATAGACTGGATCAACCAAAAATGCAAGCTACACTCGATCCATATCAAAGGCTGGAAGAAAAAAACACAGGATCTCTCCAAACTCTTCACTAACATCAACTTCTGGCACATTTCCAGAACTCACAATAAGGAGGCGGATGCTCTTTCTAAGAGAGCCCTAAGCGAAGAGGTAGGGAGACTCTCGGTCTTCCATTGTGACTTTCTAAGAGAGCCCTAAGCGAAGAGGTAGGGAGACTCTCGGTCTTCCATTGTGAAAACGGGATTGAAAGCTCCATCTCCTCCATTGATATCTTTGAATGATGTGGGCGAGCTCATAGCGATAGATTTGTTTGACTGTTTTGTGATTGCTTTTTCCGTCGCTGTTTCTACATGCCTTTTTCTCCGCCTGGCTGGACTTGGTCCCTTTGCTGATCGGCTGTAGCATGATTGTCGGATGCAGTGTGACTGTTCCTTCCTACCTTTTCTTTTGTTTCCACAGCGAGAGTGTTGTTTGTTATTTTGGTCCATAGTTGGTTGGAGCTCGCTTTGTAAATGGCATTATATTATAAATATAATCTCGAGCAATTTTTTCTTGGAAAAACCAAGTTGAGTGTATTTATGTATTCAGAAAAACAATTTAATAACATAAAAAAGAGATTTTGTCTTAAAAAAACGAAAAGGTAGAATGTTTAGCCAACAATTTACCAAACTTGTTTTAAATAAATCTCTAAATCTCTAAACATACAAATCATTAAAACATGAACAACAGAGTTTTATTATTTCTTGGAAATTAAAAATTACTCTTTCAAATTTCAAGGACTTCTGAAATCCATACATAAAATTATGTCTTCTACAAGTCTAAGATGGGGCTTTTACAACTGAAAAATACCACAAGAATGTTGGGAAACTGACAACAATTTGACCTGAATTGGTTTAGTTGTTCATGGTGGTTTCTCCAACAAGATATTGTTGAAATTACTCAGCAAATATAGGGGCAGTATTAAATGTTTTCAGTTTTGCATAATTGAAGGAGGAGGTGTATAAATATCAATGCCTTAGAGGCATTTGCTCAAAAGGGGCTTCATGCCCTCTCCCCGGACTGCCCCTGGTTGCCATGTTGTGGTTGTAATCTCCTAGTTTTTGATAATGAAATAATTTTTCCAATGTTCCTTGGATGTTCCCCTCTAAAGGTTAGAGGGTTTTACCACATAAATCTTTTATCTCTGTGTGATTGAATGAATGTGTGTTTGTCTCTTTGTTTTCTACATTCTCTGCTCCCTATGTGTGATTTCTGTGGGTGTTTCAGTGTTAACAAGTGGTATCAGAGCATAAAGTTGAATGAACTTGTTTTCGCATGTGTGAAAGGATCATCAAGCCAGTCATCACAATCACTGCAAAGAACTAGAGAGAATCACGGTGGAGTTAACACATAGATCAGAGCGACTGTGTTGAGATCATTGCCGCCTGGTTGAAGATATTACTGCGTGGAGGAAAGGAGCACTAGATCTCTTATAAGGAGAGCGCCCACGCGTTGATTAGAAGGAAACAGGATTCAGGGTTACAGTCGAATCTGCGGCTCTCGATCTGTTGACTTGGACGAGCCCAACTGGAAGGACTTCCGCGCGGAGGTGAAGCCCAGCTTTAAAGGATCTGCCAAATGGGTTTTCAATTCCAACGAGAGTCGTGGCAGAGTCGTCAAAGAAGAAAAAGGAGCATATGCCTCTTCTCAGATCGGTTTCATGCTCTCTCGAGCTCTGTCACTGACGGAATCCAAGAGGGACCACGATTTAATTGGAGAATGACTTTATTGTTGTGGTTGAGTGCATTTGTTGTTGCAGTGTCGATTTCCACTTTCAGAACTTATGTTATCTTAATAAAGAAGTCGAGAGACAGCAACATCATTTTGGTTGTCGTTGGGACGAATGAAGATCTCATTGTCTCGATCTGGGTTTGAAGGAGAATAGTGAGGCGTTCCTCAACTCTCAATAACCCATCGGGCTTCACGTGTTGGAGGACTGGTGTATCTGCGTGTAAATACCTCGGCTTGTATTGGATCCGCCCAGTCATCCCAGAAATGAATCACTTTCGGCACCCCCTTTATCAGACGCTCCACAGGTTGATGCACCAAAAACGAAGCCGAATCCGTTTGGAGATGCGAAGCTGTGGAAAGCGTTGTGCACGGGTGTAGTCTGCGATGGAGATGGGATCTCTATCTTCGGAGGAAGCCACATTTGGTTGGACCATGTCTCCTTGTCTAGATGTGTCGACGGTCTCATTGACGCTATCATGGGATCCACTGCTATTACCATCTCAAACAACTATTTCAGTCATCACAATGAGGTAGTTACATTGAGGAATTTGAATAGAAGTCTGTATAAGTTTGAAGTAGATTGCAGTTGAGCCCCAGGAAGAGAAAATTTAGTTTATATATGTAAAAATGTTGGATTTCACTTCGATCCAACTCCCATTCAAATCTGAAGGGCGCGATCGATCTTATTCTGTTTAATTCAGAGCCTCAACTGAAAGGCGAAAGGGAAAGACTGGAGCTAGAAGGAATAGAGTGAATGTGCACAGAGAAATCACTGGTATTCGACTCATATTTTGGCATCTTCTATTCAATCCTTTGGAAAGAGATCGAAGTTCATGGTCCTCGTGATATATTGGTTGTGTAAAGGAAATAGTATGACACAGACTGGGTGCATGAAATGTTTGATGCACATGAAAGGTATGGACTTTGATTATTGTTATTCACATTGAGGTGCACTCGAGTGTGTGGAGGTTACTCCATTGTGGAATCAAGTCTCTGAACGAGGCTGTGATTGGTTGCATAACAACAAGAATGGCATGATAAGGCAGCGGTAGCACTCGGTTAAAAATTGATTGGCTCGAATGAAGAGGATACGTTGGAGGCTGCATAATTTTTTTGTTTTTTATGACAGCTTTGTGGTCAAGAAACTAGAAAGAAAAGTGTTGGTAAATGGCAGCAATCGCAGGTAATGATGGAGTTATAGTGTGAACATTTATTTTTCTTTGGAGTTGTAAATTACATTTGGCATGTAATTGGTCATATGGCTATAAGACCTCATTTAGGCATGGTGAGCAGTGAATGCTTATTTGGCCGCGGATTTTTGGTCAAGGGGATGCTCATGTTAAGGTTGAGCTAGGATTCCATTGAAAGTTGCATGGAGGTGAGCTTGTGTCAAGCTCGCTTGGCTAGCTTCGTCTTCTTTTTAGCAAAGGTCTCGAATACAGGGTTCGAGGTGGAGCACTGAAGGTGCTCATGATCACGACAAGAGATTTGTTTGCAAATCTCAAGTAATTATTGTATGGCTTGGATCTAGACCATGAAATTGGTAGAAGATGTTGATTCCTTCATGGTAAGCCGAGATTAACAAGAAGTGGGAATAACTATGGTATTCACTATCTTGGTGATAAAGTAGTTGACGATATGCGTGTTGCAAGCACAAGCATGGTGACGTCAACAAGTTGGCTAAGTTGGCTTGGACATTTGAGATGAAGGATCTAGGAGCACCAAAACAATCTTGAGCATGGAATACATAGAGATGGGACTAAAGGTGAGGTTTGGTTATCACAACATGAGTGCATGGAAAAGACACTTAGAAATTCAGTATGAATTTAACGTGAAACCGATAAAATCCTTTTAGAATCTTTCTTCAGGTTTATATCCAAGAGATGCGGAAGAAAAGGGTTACATGTCTCGTGTATCGTATGCTAGTAAAATTTATAAGTTTGAGATGAGAAGATAAGATATTTCACATGCAGGGTGTTGTCATTGGTCACATGACAAATCGAGGTGGAGAAGTGAAATGGATGCTTCGATTTTTTTAGAGCACTGGTATCACCTATCTTTAGCTTGCAAGAAGGTGATGAATGGAAAATGGCATGACATCAGGTTAATTGTTGTCAAGGTGGAGATTGTTGGGAAAGTAACAACTATTTGACCTGAATTGGTCTAGTTGTTCATGGTGGTTTCTCCAACAAGATATTGTTGAAAGTACTCTGCAAATATAGGGGCAGTATTAAATGTTTTCAGTTTTGCATAACTGAAGGAGAAGGTGTATAAATATCGATGCCTTAGAGGCATTTGCTAAGAAGGGGCTTCATTCCCTCTCCCGGACTGCCCCTGGTTGCCATGTTGTGGTTGTAAACTCCTAGTTCCTGATAATGAAATGATTCTGCCATTGGTGGATGTTTCCCTCTGGAGGTTAGAGGGTTTTACCACATAAATCCTTTTTCTTCTGTATGATTGGATGGATGTGTGTTTGTCTCTTTGTTTTCGACATTCTCTGCTGCATATGTGTGATCTTTGTGGGTGTTTCAGTCCTAAAATGGAATACTCTTAATCCATCCACCTAAATACTCATTTTATTTTCCATTTAACCCATCCTTTGTTTATTAAATTTCTGGCACTAGAGCAAGGGTGGATGATCGTGGGTGATCCAATTCTAATTTGAACGTGAAATAACCCATGGAATATTTGGGCCACCATCGAATGAGGTGGGAATGATTCACCATGGTGAAAAATTAAGTTGTTTATCATTTTTTACTGCAATATTAGATATAAATATGAGTAGAATCTCAATTTTTTGTTGTTTAAATTGCATTTATGAATGCATAAATGAACTCAACGTCTTGAAAAACCCTCTAGTAGTAGGATTATACAATCTTAACCACTCAAATGTCCAACAATTTTTTTCCTAATTTCAAGCATAATTAACCCTATAATATAACCTAAAAAAACCAAAAGATAAAACATTTAAACTATGACTTAAAAAAATTAAAAATTGCCCCCCAAAAAACAATGATGTCATCAAAGGGTCAACCTCCCTCAACAATTTGCATGGACCATTGGATTTTGGATCCGAACTCTCCAAAATGTATGGGCGACCAATATCCATCCTGCTAAGAAGCATTGAATGCAGCAGCAGGTGGATTGTAGGTTGTCGGATCTGATTCGGACTCGGATCTGACGGCCTACAATCCACCTACTGCAACATTCAATGCTACTTAGTAGACTGGATATTTCTCACCCAATGAATGTGGATCATTGGATCAGAAAGCTAGATTTGGCGATAGGGACGACTAGAGACTCTTGCATTAGGTTTCCCATGTAAGAAAAAAAGTGAGCTATAATTCCCAATCCATTTATGGAATCCACGAGGCTCCATCTACCTTTTGTTTTCCTTTCTTCTGTCGAACTAGATATTCATTTATCTTTTGGCTCCACATTCTTCCAATAACTATCTCATCGAGAATTCAAGGATCTCTCCAATCAGTCATATGATCATCATATCCTTTACCATCCCTTCATGAAATTCATATAAATCTAAAACATTCCATTATGCATATATCCAACTATGTGGGTACCTCCAAGGAAATTTTCTTTAAAAATTTTACTAGGAACAATCTTCTTCAGCATTCCATCTAGGGATATATCCAACTATGTGTGGCCCTTTGTTTCTTCTACCCCTTCACCATCCAAGTATTCTTGCATATATTTTGAATCCATGACCCTCACTTTTCTAGAATCTACATCTTTAGACCTAAAATATCTTATCAATGGCTTCCTCTATGATGGGTTTGGCCTACATGAGTAAGTTGAGTGTAGCAACATATCACCAAGTCTAAATGTGTCCCAAAGAGGTTGCATACACCATACAAGTTGGGTTATTTTTTGGAACTTGGCCCTCACTCACATTGATAGCAAGTTATATATATATATATATATATATATATATATATATATANAGAGAGAGAGAGAGAGAGAGAGAGATCAAGTATAAAAACTAAGATTTTAAAACCAAAATAGCAATGTGTAGGCCAAAACCTATTTTTTCCTCAATCCCCCATAAACAAAGCTTAAAAAAATGTGAAACACTAAGGTTGAAGTGATCATTCCAGCTAAGGTAAAATCCATCAAATATTAAGCTCTATCTTTCATCATTGGACCAAGATCAAAAGATGAGAAATATAGCTAAGGAACATTCACATAAAACTATGTACAAACTCCATTTAATCAAATGTAAATGTGAAGTACTCCAATAGATATGGCACCCCTTTGTTTCCACACATTTCTAATGTAATTTTAATTTGTAAGTAAAACAAGTTCCTCCTCCTACTTAGAACACATCTTCTTGAGCCATCACAAAGGTGATACTCTTGATGGGGCCATTACCTTGCTTGTGATATGGGATTTGTTAAGTATGTCCTTCAGTCATTATACCTCCATAATAATTGAAACCAACAAGCAATGGCCTACGTTCAACCTCTATGCTCATTTTTTCATGCCCCATCCATCCTTTCCAAGCTCTTAGCCAATGTAGTCCATCTTCTGAAGAAGTTTGGAACCTATTCATTTATTATATAACCCAAAGTGACTCAAATTTATTATATAACCCAAAGTGACTCAAAGACTCTTTGATGGAATCTACAAATTAATATTGGGAAAGAGATGAGGTTAATACCTTCCTTTCCTCAGTCATGGTGCAAGCATATTAATTAGAGCTAAAGGTCTTGTCTTCCTTCTTCAACTCATCTATCTCTCTTTGAAATTTAGACCATAATGTCTCTTGATATGCCACTTCCTTATTCATCCTTTCCAAGGATACCTCCAAGAAGAAGAGGAAGGGGGATGAGGGGCATCCTTACCTTATTCATCCAAGAAAAGTAAATAAATTTGAAGTTGAACTATTTATTAGAATAAAAAATAAAATTTAAGAAAGATAGGCCTCAATCCAATTAATGAATGGAATCTTAAAACCTACATGCAAAAAAAAATTATTAATTACAATCTTTTTACTCTATGATATGCCTTTAAATATCCCAATTTGATAATAAAGGATAAGACATTGTTTGAATTTATGATTTGTATGGCTTCTTGAGACATTCCAACATCATCATGTATTTTCCTTCCTCTCAACAAACCAAATTGTTCTCTATAATTCAATTCTAACAAGACATACTTAAGATGTTAATGTGAGATTTGCTATTATTTTCTAAATTTTGTTTCATAGTCATATAAATATAAATCCATCAAAATATGTTGGAGAGTTATTCTTAGGGATCACTATTAGAAAAGTATCCTATGAAGAAATTGATTATTCAACCATCTAAGATCGGTGCCTTATCTCTTTGAAAAGAGTGTACTACCTCTTTTATCTTTTCCAAAGATACTTCCTCCATGAGTTCAATGTTTTGTTCATCATTAATGAAACGTGGATGATAAGAATTAATGATACAACTTAAAATAAATTAACCTTGATATGGTGTTTATGTAGTTCCTCAAAATGCTTCACTCCTACATCTGTAATATTCTTGTGCCCTAGAACTATTTTTTCAATAGTATTTCTAATTATCCAAATCATGTTGTGATCTTCCTCATGCTAGCCAAATCACCCTACTCTTCTAATCCATTTATTCTCCTCCCATCTCAAGATATTTCTCCTTTGTTTTTTATCTCTTCTAGTTCTTTTTGTTCTTTAATTGAGAAGAAGCTTATGGCTCCTTTCCTATAGGAATTTTCTAGCTTCAATTCAATTTCTTCTAGGGTTTCCTTTTATCCATTTTCCTTCCCCTTTGTCTAATCTCAATTTAGTTTATTAATGTTTACAAGGTTATCTTGAAATTGTTTCATTTTCAGTTTCCTATTCTCAATAAAATGTTATGATTCCCTAACTACCACATCCATGTATTCTTCATTTGCAAGCCAAAATGGGTTGAATTTGTATAGGGCGAGAGGTTTTTTTTCTTCTCTATCCATATGATGTAAAATTGTCCTATGGTTTGAATAACCTCCAATACCTACCCAACATAAGTTATCAACACAATCAACTTAGCAGGATTTATAGTGGCACCAAAACAAAGTTGAGGTTGCTTTATAATGGCACCAGGTTTTATATTGTTTTTAGCCAACTCAATAAAAAATTACAATGTCATTGTCAGTTACATTTAGGCAAGGATAAACATCAATTTCAATGAGTTGGATGAGTTCGTGCAAAGAAGAAAAGTATGGTTGAGCAATTGAAGTTATCTTCTTGAAAAGAAAGAAATGTGGAGCATACATCTGATTTAGTGAAAAATTCTATTCCACATGATATTTGTACATGAAAATTTGAAATTATGTTTTGTTTTACATGAAATTCATTATAATATTATCTTTGATGCAATAGTAAAAATATTTGTTTTTTTATTGTTACAGATGAGGGATGCACACCTGGAAATTTTCAAAGTTGTCGACTTTGGTTATTTTTCGATGATACAAACATATAAACTTATCGCATCACCTTTGCAAATAACTTATGAGAGCTCGATACCTCATGATCATGCAAGGCTATGTTAAGTTTCTTGGATATGATTTCTTGTTGGACCTTGTAATATAACCCAAATTTTTTCTAATGTAAAACCCACTTTTAAGCTTGCAAATTGAAGTTATAATACTACATTTGCATATGGAACCAAATTTTAACATGCAAAAGTCCACCTTATAACATGGCTTACATATGAAAGCTTCAATATATGTCAACCCCCTTTTAAAATAAAACAATAACTTTATGTATGAACATGGCCATTCATTGTCCTAAATAACTAAGACCAGACTTATACTCTTTTGAGTGTCACTTCCAGAATTTCATTAACAATGAATGATGCATAAAAATGTCTTAATAAAACTGATGTAGGTTATAAAAGATTGTTCTTTAGAGGACAATGCTTGTTTATTTCTCTTTTAAACTAGGGAGCCCCACCTATAGTTAAGTATTTATAGTTTAGAGATCTAAGATAATAATAAAAAATTATTAGTTCCTTGCAACCATTTGTAGGAAAGTGCCTATCTGACCATTTTATGAGTCAACATGTGGAAAGGGATCAAGTCCCTCAAGGTGAAAAAAAAATTATATTGAAAAAAGTTGAGGAAAATTATTCACCTTGAAGGATTTGGTCCCTCTCGTATGATAAATACAAATTTAAGGTCTCATGGGTGTAGCTCAGATGGTGTGGTAGCATGATTGTTATCCTCCCCACCTGGGTTCAATTCCCACAAGTGACATGTTGGCTTGTTGTGATAAGGCTAGAAGGGTAGATTCCCCCTGGATAGAGTTCTACTTCAATGTGCCTTGGGATGTATTTACCCTTGCTAAATCATAAGCTTCCTACTAGGAGCTAGATTGTGAGTTGTTGGCACTAGCCTAGGGGTTATGGTGATGGTCAACTAGATTTGAACCTAGGCCTCGCCCAGGTAATCTCAGCCAGTTACCAATTCCACTAGAAATAAAAAAGAGAAGAATATAAATCCAGAATTAAGATGAATCTATGCTAGTGCAATAAATGTGTCGATATTGAGGTCGTGACCATCAATTAAAAATTTTCAAAACACAATGGCGGATAGATATTTGTCGTGAAAAATGGAAACTGATGTGTAGCAAAAATATATGAATCATCTCCTCTTTCAAAGCCTTTTCATACTTTACTAACCTAATGAAGACCTCACATTCTTTAGCTTGCAACCACTAAAAACCTCGATTAGAACCTAGCCCTAGCTTAGATAATCTCTAGATCTAAAAAAGAGAAGAATGTAAATCCAGAATTAAGATGAATCTATGCTAGTGAAATAATTGTGTTAATATTGATGTCGTGACCATCACTTAAAACGTTTCAAAACATAGTGGTGGCTGGATAGTTGTCGTGCAAAATGGAAACCAACGTGCAATGCAGATATATTAATCATCTTCTCTTTCAGATCCTTTTCATACTTTACTACCCTAATGAAGACCTCATGTTTTTTTATCTTGGAGCCACTGCAAAACCCCGATTAGGATTTGAGTTGTGGATTCAATGAGGGACTTGAGGCCACTTGTGCAATAATCGAGACAAGAAATCCTCACATAAGGATGTTCCCATTGGTAGCTAGAATGGGGAACTTCACCCCCTTATGTGTGAGTGGCTAAGTTGTTGACATCTTGTAATGGTTTCACCATAACTTTCATGATTGGAAAACTCATGGTCACCTCCAAGGTTGGAATTTGAAAATGAAACAACCCATTGAATTTCACAATTTTGACAATTGTATTACTAGTTTTGATAGTTTTCATAAATATTAGTGATTTTTATAGGGAATGTTTTACCGTATTTGATTGATAAATTTTCCTTTGACATGTAATTTTCCCATCAAATTCCATTCCTAATCACCTCTGCTCTGATTGCTATTGATTAATTTATTTTTTTATCGAAACAATTTATTTTAATATTTTTTAATTCACTACAATGACATCTCTCCAACATGACTCTCAATATGTGAATATGATTTAAATAAGATTCAAGGACAATCATTCAATAATAAACTCCCAATAAGGTTGCATTTATTGAAATATATACTATGAAAATAGAAATGTACTTCATTCAATAATAGATTCTCAACAAGGTTGTATCCATTGAGATATATATAATAAAATATGAATGTACTTCAAATCAAATAGTGCAACAACATAGTTGAATATGCTTGAGATGTATGGCAAGCAACACCCTACTACAAATCATTTAATGCTCTCCATGCTCAAGTGTGGGTACACGAGGATTAAATTGATTTTTTCAGAAATTGTCAAAAGGCTCCAAGCCTATCCAAGAAGTGTCACTAAAAATATGGTCATAAAAAAATCATTTTATTTTTAAGTGTTTTTGAAGAAGTGCGAGATGTATATTAAAATTTCATGAGAAGGGTTGACGTAGTTCAAACTACTCGTTACCTGTATGTTTTCAAGTTTAGAAGTTGGGGTTATGGTGGCGGGTGGAGTGACATGAAGTCACGAACCTAGTTTACTTTCTTTCCTTGTATAAGGAAGCATGTATTTAGGAGCTTAAGGATTAATTGACTTCCTTATTTTGTACAGGTAGATCTGTATCAGCCATGAAGATGTACATGAAATATTATGAGTGACCACCAATCATAGAGGAAGTTATCGATCAATATAGCCACTCGACACTGAATTCTTATCATGCAGGTTCATGTATCTATTAAGTTCCACCTACTCCAATCGATCGCTACTTGATATTTACTCCCAAATTTGTTTCCAAGTTTGTTCTCAAGGACTAAATCGTAAATGCATATTAAATAATCTGACACGGGTTGCGTGACGTGCCCAGTGGAAATGGAAGGTAGACGATAACAATACATTGCACATACTAGGATCCATAGAACTCTCTGTACACATGATGTCATCTTCAAGAGTTGGAGTAGTGGATGGGCCATCACACTATTGTTAAATTATGTGCAACACGTTTAAAATCCGTTTAAATTATGTGCAACTTTCGAGAGGAAGCAGACTTTGAGGAGAGTGGCAGACTTTGAGGAGAGTGGGAGACTTGTTGTGAGTCTTCCTATACCTGATGTCAAGTCTTCTTTCAATGACTTCATATAAAAAAATTATTTTACAATTGAGTGTGTTCATTTTGGAAACCAAGTGGGGTAGTCTAGTTCGAAAATGTGGATATCTAAAACCAATGCAATGTCGTGGGTTTAAATGTGGGTTTCTAAAACCAACCTATTGTCTTTCTTTGGTGCTAATCCCTATCAAGAGTATCCTAGAACCAAGGGGATCCTAGAACCAAAATCTATGATGTGGCTTTGGTTATTGGATGTTGTCTTAGTCATTATTGGATGGAGATCTTGACAAAGCTCAATCTTCTTATAGATTGGCATGCCCAATATCTACAAGGTAAGGGTCGAACCCATGCACAACTATGGATTCATTGCTAGGATGAATAGACCAATTGAGAAATTTGAATGAGGAATTTTCTTATTCTTTAACTTCGCCATTAATTAATGGAATTAAAACTGTGAGAATTTTTTTTGTTTTTGTTTTGGGGATTTGTGATATAGGGTTGCTTTTACTCAGTGAGCATATCATAGAAAAACAATAAGGCCTCATGTGTAGTAGTTGCAATGATCAAATAAAGGGAGGAAAACCAACATCCAAAATAGTAGTGGAGAAGAAGAAGAAACCACCCTTGTATGTAGTAGCAATACAAATATGTATTTTCCTTTTAAAGTTGTTTGCATATGTCTTTGACAACCTAACTACTATAGAATTTTGTTTATTATTTTTTCTTTCACTTTATTGGTCAAGATTATTTATGTAAGTCATTTTCTTGGGGTAGTTGGGGGCATATGTGTCGTCTTAGAGTATGAGAATATGGAATGAATTTATGTTAAATTTAAAGTTATATTGTGTATGTGTTTTAATGGTGGTATTGGAGTAATACTTTTTTAGAGGTTTTGGGTGAGTTGAGTGGCTTTGAATGAAATTGTGTGGTGGGTTTCATGTTGTACTTTCAAAAGAAATGCAAACTTATGACTTATAATAGTGTATAAATTTGATTGGAAACTTATTATTTTATTGGAATCTAACATTTAGACTAAACTTTAATGAATATGTTCTCACAACATTAATGAATAGAATAAAACTGAAGTGTTGTCTAACTGTTTGATGTTTTGTCTTTAGGTTGAAAAATCTAAAGTTTAAACAAAGATTTAACTAATATGTTCTCACAACATTAATGAATAGAAAAAAACTGAAGTGTTGTCTAACTGTTCAATGTTTTGGCTGTTGAAAAATCAACTTTAACCAATATGTTCTCACAACATTAATGAATAGAAAAAAACTGAAATGTTTTCTAACTATTCAATGTTTTGGCGGTTGAAAAATCCAACGTTTACACTAAGGTTTAATGAATATGTTCTCACCAGGTACCCATGGAACAAGGACATCTATCCATCCCAACCACCCATCCCCATGTTGATTCAACTATGGAATAAATGGACTGATACTGAGGTCGCGACCATCAGTGAAAGCTATGTAATGTTAGAAACCACGATAGATAGAGAAGACCCCATAGTTGTTCCTTCAATCTATTCATAACAAGTACCTTTTTAAAGGTGAAGAAGGTGGAGGTAAGGAGATTTCAATTAGGTTTAGGGTTTCATGGCCCACCATCCTGGAGATGAGGTCTAATGCTTCAGGGACATGAATTTTGGTAAATAAAGAGATGACATCAAATATGACTAGTAAGTCTTGGTCATCACGTTGAAGATCGCGATCTTTTTGGATAAAGTCAGAGGAGTCTTTAATGAAGGAGAAAGTTTTGTGAGTAAAGAGTTTAAGTTTGACAACCAAAAAGTGGGAAAGGGCATGTGGGTGGAGGCACTAATAGCACTAATTATGGATTTAAGGGGAATGTCTTTTTTTTTATTTTTTTTATTGTCCATCATCTTTTAAAATTAATAAATTAAATATTTTTATTAAATATCAAATATTAAATATTTTTTTTTTCCTTATTTATTTATTTATATATTCATCCATTACATATTCTTCTTTCTTTTATATATTATATTAACCATCATATCATGTATTTTCTCTTATTATCATTCTTCCCCTCCTTTTCTCTTTATATATTTTACTAGCATTCATCTTTAACATATTCCCTTTATAGATGTTCAAAACTAACAACTTGATTCATTGTCAAGATAGAGAATATGAATAACAACTTAATTCATTATGGAAATAAAGAAAATGAAAGAGTACTATTGACATCAATGTAGTAAAAGACATCATCAATAATAAATTTATTTTATTTTATAAAAATATAAATATTATTTTTTTAATTAATTAAATATCAGTTAATAGAGGTATTCTACAATTCAGTATAGGAAAGATGTTCAAGTAACATAACAATCAACATAGATCGATTTTCTCTTAAGGGAAAAGAGGAATTAAATCTTTGAAGGTGCAAACCTTTAACGAGTGTTGTACCTTAAAAAGGTTTGCAGCTCAAGAGATTTCATCATTCTTGATAGTTAACGAGTTAAATAAATCTAGACTAATATACAAAATAGATATGTAATAGTAAATATAATTTTTATATAATTTGTAATAAATAAATAAATTAAATAATACAATTATTTGAAAATTTTAATTTATAATGATGATGATGATGATTAACATCCACTAAGACCGAATTGGTCTATCGGACTTTAAGAGGGTAAGTGATTACTTGTGGTTCTTTAGAATTTTGCTTCCGTGCTAAAAAAGAATTAAGAGAAGATTTTCAAGATCACCATACTTTTGTTGAGTTAAGAGGATAGGAAGGTTGGTAGTGTGATAAATATTTTGAAAATGAGATCTAATATGTGTATAGTCTAGAAAATCTAAGAGAAAGTGATTTTCATCTTCAATATTCTTAGTGTCACAAAGGTGACACAATCTTTCATCCCATGGAATTTTAGGAATCGACCAACGCCCAGTTTCACTATGGAGCTCGTGAGAATTTGTTATTATCTTAGCAATGTTTATTTTTTTCTTTACACTTGGCAAAACAGATAGATAATTTTGATCTTCTAGATTAGGGTTGATTACATCTTTATAATACCTTAATTTTCTTTTTTCCTCTAACTCTTCATCACACCACATTTTCTCCTTACATTTTGATTTGACATTTTTTTTAATAGTATCTTTATTTTGCAAAATGGTTTATTCCATGATTCCCCAATAGTTTAGCCAAGACCGAGCATCTTTATATCATCCTCTCTTCAGTTGATGGTGGTTATGAGTTGATTTTGAAACAATTTTAGGTAGCTTGTTGTCTTCCATGTTGTTTAACTTGTTCTTATACATTAGGTGTCTAGTCATAGCCATGCTCTCAATGGGAGAGAGGCTTGTTTCTAAGAGGAGGATGGGATAGGACATATTTCCTTTAATTTTGATATTATAGGTTATAAAATTCTTTTTTGTTTGCTCTACCTTTCTCTAGGATTCATGAGAGATACTACAACCCCAGACTTCACATCCATAAAGAATAACAGGTGTAACAAGAGTCTCAAAGAGGAGTTTCCTCTTATCCCAACTCCAAATATTGGTTGATTTACAATTGCTTTCAAGCCCATAATAAGCTTTCCATCCCCCAACAATCTTTTTCTCAATATTATAATTCCAATTGAGCTTGTGGTGAATATCAATTCCAAGATATTTGTATTAAGTCACTTCCTCCAAGTTGTCATTGTTATATACAAAGGTATCATAAGGGATATTATTGGATTTAATAATCATGAGCTTAGTCTTATCAGTATTAACAGTCATACCCATATTGGAGCAAAAATCTTTGAGCATTCTTGGTTGGTTTTCAAGATCATGGGGACTCCTTGCCACAAGAATGATATCATCTACATAAAGAAGAAGATTGATGACTATACCAGTGAGAGTAGCGCCGACACAACCTTCTTTTTCCAAGCATTCTTCTAATTTGTCAATGTATATGCCAAAAAGGGTAGGGGACAAGGGACAACCTTGTTTGACTAAGATATTCTAGTTAATCTCTTTTGACCAGCCCTCAATGTTTTTAAACTTAGCAATAACTTTGTCATATACCCTTATTGCAACAGCCCTCAACTCGAGAGACACTTTTAACTCTTCCAACCTATTCCAAAGGTTTTTCCTAGGAACCATGTCAAAAGCTTTTTTAAAGTCAACAAAACAACAAAAAATATTGGTTTTAGTATTGCAGAACTCCTCTGCAATGATCCTAAAGGTAACAAGATGGTCCACAGTTAAATGATATCTCCTAAACGCGGCTCGACCTTTATCTCTTTTACCGTGACTTTCTAGCCAAAAACTAATCTTCTTTTCCAAAATAACTATTAAAATTCAATAATTAATTAGATAAAATAAATACTTATAATAGTTGATATTTAATTTCAATAATTAATTAGATAAAATAAATAATTATAATAGTTGATATTTAATTTCAATAATTAATTAGATAAAATAAATAATTTTATTAATTTTATATAGTTTAAATTTTATATGGGTATTTTTAAAATAACTCAAGGAATACAAATAAATTAAAAACATATTTTTTTTAAATCCAAAGTTTCTAGTGCAGACTCCACTCATCATGAGGGACTCTTCAAGTAATAAGTATGAAAAGAGTGTTGGGGTAAGGGGTTATATAAAGGTGAAGATAATATGACATTTAGGGAAAATGATAGATATATAGTATTTAGGAAGGTAGAGAATCTTGAATAATAAATTTAAAAGAATGGTTAGTTAATAATAATTATATAATTGATGATTATGATTAATGTCCTTAGAATTAATTAGAGGTTAGGAATAAGAATAATTGAAAATCATGGATTTAGGATGATTAATTTGATAATTATGGATTTAGTAAGATAAAAATTTATCGATTACAGATTGAAAACACCATAATTTCTGACAAAGGCAAGTGAGGAGGGTAGGGGGGTTGCGTGGAAATGAATGAGGAAAGAGTGGAACAAGAAAGCCATAAGAAAGTTTAGATTGATTGTCTGATGTGTTGAATGACATGTTTCTAGGGTTGGCTAAGTTTATACCTGTCTTCACGGTTGAAATTGTTAGGATGCTTTTCGATCTCAAGAGCTTCATGTATGACACGAGAAGAGTAATGGGGTGTTGAGGTAAGGATTTTGGTTTTGTAAAAATAAATTAGATGTTTAGAATTGAAGGAGTGTTTAGCAATAGTTGATTTAGAGATGGGATTGTGGGTTTTGTCAGCTACATGTTCTTTGAGACGGGCTTTAAAGGATCTCCTAGTTTGACCAATGTATGACTTGCTACAAGAGCAAGGAATTTGATAAACTTTTGGGCTGAGCATTCGGTCAGATTTATCCTTGACAGATATGAAGGATTGATTGAGAGTTTTGAAATGATTGAAGACAATTTTGATATTCTTTTTGGAAAGAATTTTGGATATGTGATTATCCAAATTTAGGAGAAGAATGAATTGATTAACATATTGAATACAATAAACACATAGATGGGAAGAATAACTAAAATATCTAGTGAACAAAATCTTCTATTAAATAAGGAAATAGGCTGAAACTATAAAACTACAGAACTGAAACTTGCTCGAATGGTGGTAACTATCTTTGAAAAGAGATGTTGTTGATACACACATCCATATGAGAAGAATGAATTACAATGAGGCTCCATAGGCCCTTTTCATATTAATCATGAATGCCAAAACCATAGACATCCAAAAACCTAACCCTAGAAGGTGAAACGCCAGAACTCATGTGGGCCCTATGGGTAAGTTGGTGTAATTTGGTACCTCAACTTCCTAGGGTCATAACGTTTGCATACGACCTTCATTTTAGGTGCGCAATAGCCCATTGGAAAGGTATTTCAAAGAACTACACATTTCATCATCAGACTCTGACTCCATCTATAGTCTAGGGCCCCAAAAAAACAATGAAAGTACAACAATATGTGGTGACATGAAAACATACAAAAAAATCTAGTTGGATTAGGTGAGAGGCCACTTGTATTCACCTGTGAGGCTTCAAACATCCCCAGAAGTGTAGAACTCACAATTATAAAGCAATACAAAAAGACAAGCTGAAAAAAAACAGATGCGAGGAGCTAGTTGGAATAGGTGGGTGGCCACCAATATCCACCTAGATCAATCCTTCCCCCTTAGGGAGAAATGGTATCCATTGTGTTGAGTTCCCCGATCAGGTGAGGAAACTTTTGTTGGATTTGGCCTTAGGTGAGCCACTTGCCTTGGTGTAGGAGTTTCCCTTCCTTGACAACTCGATAAAGATGGATCCATTGCTGGCAAGTGCCCTTGACCTATGTGCCCACAATATGATCGGTGGATGCTTGTTCCATGCAGTCAGGGTTGACCTCTATTGGTTTCAATTGTTCGACAATCTCAGAGGTATCTAATAGTGGTGGAAAATATGGGCTAAGAAGGTCCACATTGAATAATGGATGCAGACCAAGAAAGGGTGGAGTGTTGAGCTCAAAATAATTTTTACCCACAAACTTTGTAATAGTGTAAGGCCCATAACGAAGTGGGAGAAGCTTCTGATCAGGCCCGGTGAGACACTCCTTCTGCAAATGGAACCATAATTTGTTGCCAACTTGAAACTAGTGTGGTACCCTGTGTTGATCATGCTGCTGCTTATACTTAGTATTGGAATTTTGCAAAATATCCTGGACCTGTTGGCGGATCTTTTGAATCCGCTCAATGAATCTAGTGGCTTTGTTGATTGTAGAATGATCAGGGAAGAGTTTGTTTGTACGGTGTCAAGGGGAAGTGCAACATCAATGGGTCCCAAGGGTTGGAATACCAGACCAACCTGAAATGGGTTATGGCTGGTGGAACTATGGAGAGCCTTGTTGCAGCTGTGTTGGACATATGGGAGACTCTCGTCCCATGTATGGGGATGCTTATAATTTTACATGCGCAGGATGTGCACAATCATCTGATTGATGAATTCAGTTTGACCATCAATTTGGGGGTGGAAAGTAGTGGATTTTGTGAGCTTGGTGTCCAACAGAGAACAAAGACTCGACCAAAAGGTGTTGAGAAACCTGTTGTCTCAGTCATATGTGATGGTATATGGTATCCCAAAGTGGACCCAGACTCATTCGAAGAAGCACTTGGTAGTATCTGTCATTGTGACATTCTTCTTACAGGCTCTAAGGATGGCCATCTTCAAAAATCGATCAATGAACACAAACACACAGTCATTTTCATGCTTGGTGGAAAGAAAACTAGACATGTAATCCATTGAGATGGATTCCCACGACTTATAGGGAATAGGAAGAGGGGCGTATAAGCCTTGCTTCTTGATGTCTGGCTTGGCAATGACACAAGCAGTGCAAGATATGATATACTTGCTGACGTCCTATCAAAGTTTTGTCCAATAATTACTTTTTTAGGAATGAACATAGTTTTTTGTACACCAAAATGTCCCGCCACCTGATTGTAGAGGGCTTCCCAAATCAGCTTTGCATGCTTGGTTGTAGGAACACAGAGATGGAAAAGGTGGCATAAGAGTTCATCCTGAATGTGAAAATCAGTGACAGTGGCACTTATACCCAAGAGATGATATGCGGTGGCAAAGTTCGGATCTTGCTGATAAAGTTGGGGCCACTCTAATGMTTCATGTCCATAGGATTGGAGCATAGTGGTGAGGGCATCCATAGGAGGCCGATTGAGGCAGTCAACAACACGATTGGAGACAATTGTCTTATACTTGATGTTGATATGTAACTGTTGCAGGTAGGTGGACCACTTCTGATGGTGGTCGTTCTGTAATTTCCCCAATGTCTGTATGAAATGCAGAGGCTTGTGATCAATGTGTATGTTCGTCTTTTTTCCCAAAATGTAATGTTTCCATTGATGACAATCTTGTACAATGGAATACATTTCCTTGTCATAGGTGGGGTATTTCCAGATAGAATCGAAGAGTGTCTCACTATGGTATGCCATAGGATTCCCATGCCGAGTGAGTATTGCACCCACAACATAGTTAGATGCATCAATCTCAATCTCAAATGGTTTTTGTAGATCGGGAAAGGATAGTACTGGAGCTGAGCACAAGCGATGTCTTAGATCATTGAATGCTTTTTGCTTCTCCTTACCCCACACAAACTTGTCCCTACCACCTCCCTTGGTCACCTGGCTGAGGGCCCATGCAATATGGGAGAATCCCAACACAAACCGTTGGTAGAAATTAGCTATTCCTAAGAAGTTCTGAAGCTCGGTCAGTGTGGTCGGGGTTGAGTAGTCATGGATGAATTGGGTCTTAGCTAGATAAACATGTACCTCATGCTCATCAACAATGCAGCCTAAGTATTGGACCTTGTTCATGTCAAAAGAACATTTTTCCATGTTGGCATAAAGCTTGCGCTGCCATAGAGTGCTCAAAACCTATTGAATATGCTGGATGTGATCCTCCCACATTCTATTGAAGATGAGGATGTCATCCAAATATACTACCACAAAGGAGTTGGTGAAGTGTCTCAATACATCATCCATCAACCTCATGAAAGTGGTCAGTGCATTTGTTAAGCCAAAGGGCATGAATAGCCATTCATAGAGACCTTCTTTAGAGTTGAAGGTTGTCTTCCAGACATCAGTTGGTTCAATGTGAACCTGGTGGCAGCCAGAATTCAGGTCAATATTCCTGAAGAACTTTCCCCCCTTGAGTTGATCAAGAAGGCCATCAATCCTAGGAATGGGGTAGCAGTTCGAGACTGGGATTTTGTTTAAGGTTTTGTAATCAATGCATAGTTTCCAAGTCTCATCCTTCTTCTGCAACAACATAATCAGGCTTCCGCAAGGGGAGTATTTGGGTATGATGTGCACATTTCGAAGAAGCTCTTGGATATGATGCTTGATTTTGTCATTCTCCATCAGCAAGTGTTGATAGATTGGTCCATTCAGTAGAGGTGCGTCGGGGGTCATATCAATTGGATGCTTGACTTGGGAGTGTGTTGGTACCCCTGTAGGTGAGGCGAAGATGTCTCTGTATTATTCTACAATCCCATCCACTTGATTATGTTGTAAAGAGAGGCGTTGTGTAGAGGCCACAGATGTGATGACCACCTTCTGCTTACTGTGAGCATGGATCACAAAGAAGAAAAATTTCTTGTTTTGTGAAATGACCTTACTGCATTGCTTAGTAGAGATTAAATAAATAACAGTAGGCGGTGCCAGCTCTAGGATCCTATAAAATTGTCTACCCAAAGTAATAATAACACTGTGAGGTCTAGACTCATACACAACATGACGCTTCCACAAATATTGTTATCCTAAAAGAATATCACAAACTTCAAGGGGAGAAATATCACACAATACCTCATCTTTGAAAGGCTAGATGTTGTAGGGAAGACGACATTGTTGGCTGACATGGAGATCTCTTCCTTGACAAAGCCAACTGATGGTGTATGGTTGTGGGTGTAGTGTCGTTGGCAGGTCCAACCGCTTGACATCCTATGCTGAAATCAAGTTCTTATGAATACCGTCGTCGACAATGAAATGAATCAGAGCCCCCTCAACCCACATCTACGAGTGAAATAGGCGTTCTCCTTCCTTTGTTTCTTTCGTTTTGCTTGGCCAGACTTTAGTGGTAGCGACCATGGCACTGGGTTTAGCATCGATAATCTTCTTCCCTCCTTCAGGATTTGACTCGGAATCAGAATCAGGTTCTAACTTGTAAGACTTCATATCAGCCATAAGGAACTGCTTGGAGCAACATTCATCGGTGTTGTGCCAAGGATGTTTATGGTACTCACACCATTTTCTCGTGTCCTTCTTCGTCTTCATGTTTCCCTTCTTGTGTTGTGGATTAGACAGATTGTTCTGAGGGTGTCCATCTCGACTTGGTACCTTGTTGTGTGGGTTGGGGTTGCCTTTTCCCTGCTTCGGTTGTGAAGGGTTTGCAGATACAAACTCTCGTTGTTTCTACTTAAATTTTTGCTCAATCTTGGTAACGTATCTATAAGCTGTGCCCAAGGAGGTGATATCCACGAAATCCATTTCTGTTTGAATGTATCTATGAAAACAACCTTGATATTTGAGCACTAGATGACACTTAGAATATTTGATACCCAATTTGGTGTGTAGGGTATTGAAAATATTGGTGAAGTCTAGTACTCTTTGGTCCCTTTCTTGACATAGGGTGGTCCATCTGGTGTACTGGTCCTCGTAGCTTCCAAAAGGGTAGTACTATTCTTTAATGGCATCCCCTAAGGAATCCCATGTAGGGGCCACCACAAAAATTGTATATTCCTCCATGGACCTTTTCTTAGATTACGTATCCCACCAATCTTTAACATGGGGAATGACCTTGAGGAGTGCAAAAGTGATCTTTTCTCTATCGGAAAAATTGTGGACAGAAAAATATTCTTCGAGTAKATTTAACCATTTATCTACAACATTTGCATCTATCAGTCCTTCAAATAATGGAATATCAAAATTTACCTGTACCTTGAAAGGGGTTGCATGGTTACTTGATGAAGATGCTTCTCCCGTGGGMAACTGTCGAAGGATTTGTGTGAAGTTGTCCATCATTTTGTTCCTTTGTCCCATAAGTTATTCCTCGAGAAACATTTTAATAGGATCTCGTGCTCCATCATATTTTTTTTCATCTCCCATGGGTTTTTATCGGGATCGATGCGACTGATCTGGTAATGGMTCGATTGGTTCAAGTCCCAACTTCTTGTATCCATACCTTGTCAGGGACATGCACGAAGAAAAATAAATGAAGAGCAGATCGCTCTGATACCACTGATCTGGATTTAGGAGAAAAATGAATTGATTAAAAGACTGAATGCAATAAACACAGATATGGGAAGAATAACAAAAATATCCATTGAACAATATCTTATATTAAATAATGAAATAGGTTGAAACTATAAAATTGCAGAACTGAAACTTGCTTGAATGGTTGTAGCTATCTCAGAGAAGAGATTTGGTTGCTACGCACATCCGTCTGAGCATAATGGATCACAATGAGGCTCCATAGGCCCCTTTCATATTACTCATTAATGAAAAAACCCTATACATTCAAAAACCTAATTCTAGAAGGTGAAACACCAAAAGTCATGTGGGCCCTATGGGTAAGTTGGTGTAATTTGGTACCTTAACTTCCTAGGGTCATAAATTTTTCTTACGACCTCCGTTTTAGGTTTGTGATAGCCCATTGGAAAGTTATTTCAGAGAGATACAAATTCCTCCATTAGACTTTGACTCCGCCTACAATCTGACTATGGCGAGACAAAAAATACGTTTAGGGCCCCAAAACAACCCTGAAAGTACAACAAGATGTCTTGATATGAAAACATACAAAATAATTCAGTTGGATTATGTGAGAGGCCACATGGATCCACATGGATAATGTGTGAGGATTTAGACAACCCCAGAAGTGTATAACTCACAATTATAAAGCATTTCATAAAGACAAGGTGAACAAAAACGGATACGAGGAGCCTTTTGGAATAGGTGGGTGGCCACTAATATCCACCTCGATCATGTGATCAGTAGTTCCTTAGATTTAGGGGAGATAATGAAGATCTAGGGGGGAAAAGAGGAAGAATATGATGTAGGATAATCATCAGCAAGCCTATGTGGAGGGACAACTCAACACCTTAGCACGTCATAAGATTCATTTTAGAATCTTAACCACTGGCATTTCCTGCAAATATTTTATTTGAAATGATCAGAAACTGAAGAAGATCAAACGCTTGGGAGCTGAATGATCATGAAAGATCTGGGAGTTTCTCTCCTAGACTTTAAAGTAAATGAAATTAAGTAGCAGTTAGGGTTTTTTTCTCCAGTAGATGAGTAGTCGGGGGGAACCCTAAGAACTCTTTGAAATAAATAGAGGTTTTGTATGCCCAAATGAGGTTGTTGCAAGTTAGTAGGATATTACTGTGATTTAGTCCATGTCAATTTTTTGTTGTTGTGCCTCAGTGTTCAAGGGAAGTATCTGCCTCGAGAGTCAACCATCACAAATATCTTGTTTCAATACCTATGTGAGTCCATGTTCATTTGATCTACAAATTACATCTTTGTGTTAGTTTCGTGTCATTGATGGTGGATACATCAAGGCCCTCCTTCGACGAGTCTATTCCTGTCGACTTCAATACATTATCCAAGAACTAGACTTAGAAACCAGTTAATACCTTGGGACCCGCATGCCTCAATGGAAGGCCTCCTTGTGCCCAACAGTGGGTTTATATCATTAACCCCTGATTGGATGATTCCACGGATTTTAGACTTCATCTCATTCATTCACATTCATTGGAATGTATTAGAGTACCTTGGGAATCATTGACATCAATGGTGATTTCCCTCGCGCTTGTTAACAATTTACATCATTGACCGGTTATCAAGTGGTTTCTTCCATGTTCGACATTAGGACATCTATTCGCATGGATAGATTCATATTGCATCGGGATCGGTAAAAATACCCTGGGTTGAGTGTCATCACTATTATGTATATTTTTTCCAGGTTGTGAAGGAGTTCTTTTGAACTATGACACATATACTGTTACATAAATCCACTTTGTATTGGTCGTGGCTATGTCTTGTCATCTCATAGATCCACTGTGTATTCTTCGTGGCTACGATCAGTTTAGGTTATAGGATTATAGATCCACAGTGTATCTTCAATGGCTATACCTTTTGTCAATATAATTATGGATCCGTAGTGTATTTTATGGTGGCCATACCTAAAAAGTCTTTATCACTCAAGCATAGGTATGCCTGCCTTGGGTTTTGAAAGATGTCATAATATTTGTTTGATGGTTGTCTGCATCTTTTTCCAGTTTCTCTATGTCCATACCCTTGTTCGAAAATGTCTACAAAGTACTTCAGTGATCATCGTCTTCTAACTTCATACTTAGGGGGTCAATCTATTACACCTCAAAATTACTCACTTCGATAGTGTCACAAGTGTTGTCATTACCAGTGTTGTAAGTATCGCATCTTGTCCGCAAGTGTTGCATCTTGACTACAAGTGTTGCAAGTTTCACAAACACCATATTGTCATATTGCATATTTTTTTCCTCTAACGACATAATAAAGACACTTAAGACACCTCAAATGTTAGTTTGGAAGAAGAGAAATCACTTGATAGGAAGTACAAACCTTTTGCCATGGAAAAAACACTAAAAAACTGAATTTTGGAGAGGAGCACTCCCCTACCCATTGTCAGGGAGTGTTGGTGCTCCCTGAGCCTCTTTGGGTGAGTGCTTGAGTGCCCTGTGCACCCTTTTGGGGGAGTGCTACCCTTTTTTTAGCAAATTTTGGGTTTGTGGAGGCAAATCAGGGAAGAATCCCTCAACTCCTGAAGGTAATTGGATTCAAATAGATGGTCAAGGCATGATCTTAGGGAAGATCCTCAACTTAAGGAGAGGAATCCTCAACTTATCCCAAAGATGTCTCAAGTGGTTGGACCACTCAAAGGTTATATAAGGAGGCCTTCTCATGGTGAAAGGTACAAGGAATATTGAAAATTATACCTAACTTATGATCTCATAAGAAGGTATTGACAATGGAGATTGAGAATTACATCAAACTTATGATCTCATGAGTGAGATTTCATCAAAGCAATCAGTGGAGATTATTTGAGCAAAGGGGTGGTACAAGGAGAACTGGAAGAAGTTGTTGCACCTTCATTCAAAGGATTGTAAGTACTTTTACTTGTTCTCATTAATAATCAATGCTTGGCCTGTTTCTTTCAAACTTATGCTGGTTCCATATGAGTTTGTCTGCAGTAGATGGATCTATGTTTGAGCTAATATCCATAGAGTAGGAAGTCTTTTGTACCTTTGTTTTTCCTACAGGATCTATCAAGGAGCTAAGGATCAAAGCTCAGCCAGGACTTTGCAAGGACAAACGTCGCTAATAAGGTACATATCTTTCTCATTGTCTTTCATTCATTGGCTTGATTAGATCTAAAAGGAAGTCAGTGTCCATGTTAAGCACTTTTCTGTCTTGGCCTTAGGAGTCTAGAGGCCAAGAGGGAATCCACTTGTCCGCAGGAAGATTCACCTTCAAAAACTATATTATAAATTATTATTATATATTGTTATCATACAATATAGTATTTATTCTACTTTCATATTATATATTAGTGATAATTATTATTATATAATATTGATTATAATTTATTATCTATGCACAAGATTTTAGAATTCTCATTTATTTTTAACTCTCATCTCATTATTGTAGATTAGAATGGAAAACCCCCGAGTACTTCCCATCATTTCAAGGATGGTACCTAGGGTAAACCCTAGAATATTTAGGGCACAAGGTTAGTCAACAACAAGGCTCAGAACCATTGCAACAATATACTCATTACAAGATCAACAATCACTTGCGGGAATTGAACCTAGGTGGGGAGGATAACAATCATTACTCCCAACCACCCAATCTAAACCTAAATGATGACAACACACACACACACACACACACACACACACACACACACACACTAAGAACCAACACAAATACATCTTAACTATCGATATATTATGTGTGGTATTGATTAAAAAGAATGATTCTATCTTAATACCAACATTTTCAAATTTGGTTTGTCTAGAAGAAACTAATCGGGATTATCACCCTACGTTTATAGCCTCTTTTACAAAAATTTCAATTAATTATAAAGAAATATGTCCTTGGAATTAATATTGTCTTTTATAATTTAATCATGTCAAAATGAAAAGAAAACATTCAAACAAAAAGTATTTTTGAATAATTTTTTAGTAGCTTTAGAAATAAAAGATCTGATAAAGGTAACACAAAAACCTCAAATGATACTCAAAACCATCCAAACATTGTATTTATTCAAGTTTGAAATACAACCAACATTGTTCTTCATACCCTATGGGGTAAGGACCAGAATAAGACTTGGCAGTCAAAGATCGTATATTACATCATACAAATACCACTGGTATCATCAAGTGAAACCAAGATTGAAACAAAGATGAAATACCAGGCCACAATGTCACTTCCTTAACTCTGTAAAAACCCCTCAATCAGTACTGAAAACTAATCCATAAATCTAGAAAGAATTTGCAGACTATCAGAGACAAGTGATCAACCTTGTGAAGAATATCAACAAATCGATACTTCTTGGCTCTCCTTATTTCCACATTTAGTAGGATCCTGCTATCAACAAGAAGTCTTTAGCACTTATGTATTTCAAATATGAATGAAAGTGTAAAGTAATCTCACTTAAGAAGAGAGAGAAGACCTTATCAGAGTTGTTCTTTCTATCACTCTCTTTTGCTTGTCCCTTGAAATCTTCTTTTATTCTTCTCAAAAGTAGTTTGAGAAGTTCAACTACTTTTTTTATGTCATTAACTAATTTTTAGTTAATGTCACAACTTTATAAATTAATAATAATATTTAATGAAAAGGATAAATAAATACTAACTAATAGGAAGGGACCCCCTAATTACTCTTTTATTTTCAAACAAAATTCTCCTTGTTCCTCCTTTGAGATAGAGATACATTAATTCTTTCAAACATCCATTTAAATATGAACATAACCCACATTCAAATCAACCATATAAAAACTTTGTAAACATCCTTGTGACTCTCGAATAATATATATTTATTTATCAAAATAAATATATCAAATTGATGTCTTAGTCGAAGCTGTAATAATATATCAAAATGAATATCATCAATCTGTCTCAAAATAAATATTTTTTTTTAAATAACCAAAATGATGAATAATCAGTTTGATCAAACATACCACTATCCAAAATATAACCAGAATTGTCCTCAACAATAAAAACACCATAACAACATTATAAAATTAGAAGTCATATTTTTTGTGTGAGGAAACTTCTCTCTTCTCACTTCCATGTGGCTTTGTTACTTGCATGACTTCTATACCTTCATCCACTGGTGCTTGAAATCTTGTTGTTGAAGAAACGCATCTATAAATACAAGTAAATTTAGAGAATATATACCATAGATAATATTCATCAAACACCATTTCCATAATATAACTTAGAATAGCTCTATTCAATAGCATACAAACATGCAAGCATCCATGGACATACAGGGAAACAACCAAAATATTAGTTTTCCCCTTTAAGTCGAGATTCTTCATTTCATACAACAATTATTATTTAAGAACATAGGAATGTAAATGAATTTGGGAATATGGTAGGGTTTGTAATGTGTGAAAAATGTAATAATGGTAGGGAAATATAATGGTACATGTTCATACATAATTTACATTAAATGTCTATGAATCTTGGTTATCCTCCTACAATGTATTTATCCATGCCTCATCAAATACGCATTATCGTTGATCTTTATCATCGAGTATGCATCAGGGGGAGGAGATATGAATTAAAATGAAAGTGGAACTGGGAGCTAGGAATGACTCATGGAAAATGAAAATATGGAGGGATTTGTCCCTAAAAAAAACTCAACCTATCAATGTTTCCATTCTGTAACATAATTGTGATCATCATACTATCCACCAAATATTATTCCCTTCAAATTAATATCAATCTGATAAAGAAAGCCTTCAATCTTTGTATTATAGGGATAAAAATAAATGATCTCTTGAAATGATAAATGGGGTTGGGAATGAGGGAATAAGTAATGAAAAGTGAAAATATCAGGGGTTTTATCCTGTTGATATAAAACCAAACATGTATCATTTTTTATCAATACATTTTATTTCCAAAATTCAAAACTATCTGCAAGCATGCCCAATGTTTGCAAACATATGCCAATCCATTTGATTTCCTTCAATAGTAATATATGAGTCGATTTTTAACATTTGCTGACAGTTAAATGCAATGGCCAGAATGATTCCATTGTTTCATTATAAAATTAAAGTTTCTTTAATTCAACATATGAATAACCAATGAAATGACACAATCAATCACCATTTTAAAATTTTCATAGTGAGGGTTTGAAATTGGCTTGGGTAATTTTAAATCCCAAATAAAAAAATCATTTATATAACCCTTCAAACCCATAAAACGGTTTAAGGTATTCACATTCAAACTAAACCAATTCGAATAATTCATGTGTGTAAACAAATCCCTCGAGTACGACCAAAATATTCCAAGCAATTTTATTTATCAGACATCACCTTTCAATAACCATTTTCATTTGTGAACACAACCAAATGAATATATTTCTATGTGCAACTCAACATACATGTGTAGCCACAAAATATCTAACATGTCGAATGCATCAGCAAGCATTTATGTTTTCTAATCGAACAAATTTCTCAGTTTCCTTCAATTCTAACCAATGCCATAAATCGAACTAACATTGGCCATTTGAAATTCTTATTGTAAAGTTCGATTTCGAGGAGTGTCAAGGTTTTAATCCAAAACCCATTTGTATTTTGAGAACAATTCTTCATTATGAGGAAGTACAAATACTAGGGTTACAATGGAGGACAACCCAACCTTTTTTTTTGCATGGCTCGAAGCTAGCTGAGTGTATATCCCATTCAAATAGACTCTCACCAAATTAACCAAAATATCTTGGAAAGAATATGAACGAGGAAAGAAAACAAATCTTCAAACTAGTAAACCCCAACTTCAGGTAGAAAATATAACAAAAATGACATAGAGTTTCCTTCAAACATATAACATTTTTGCAACAAGGTGGCGAAACCATTTTTATAAGAAGAGTAAAAGTGGAAATCAAATTGAAGACAAGAGTAATGGACAATATTTGGGACTTTGTAAATATATAAAAAGTTCATGACCAATATTGGCATTTCAATATATCAAAATAGAAAACCCTAGAAACCAATACTCAACAACTTTTCATTTATTTACAAGAAAATGAAACGACAATACCAATAATGAGAGTGCATTAATAAAATTATTTTTTGGAGGAAAGGAATACTATAGAATTATTCCAAAAACAAAATACAAGTTCATTTACAATCTTACGAAGCTATTACGAAATTATCATTGCAAATCTAAACACATTTGATAAGCATAAGCTACAAAAATATACCTTTACTATCTGCTTGTTTCGAAAACACCGAGTTTCACTCTTAAATAATCATGACCATGGCTGAGAAACAATATCTCCAAAGCTCAATTCCAAAAGAAACATAATGAAAATACAAAAATGTACAAGGTGGTAAACCCAATGAAGAACCCACGTCCATGCATTCAATGCATGAGACTCACATCCCAAAAACCATTATCTCTTTTTCCAAATCACCATTCCACTATCAAATTTATCCAATAACAACACAATACAATGTGCCAAATGTGCAACATATCATGTGTCCAACATTCCACATCATCAACAATCAAATGGCTTATGAAACGGTGGTCAAAATATACGAACTATCCCTTTTCGACATTAAAACCACATTCATCGCCAACCACATTCGAGATGTGACACTATATTTATGCTAATGTGAACGTATAAAGCACGTAACATGGGATATGAAAACCATATGCAATGTGTTGAAAATAATTTTCACATTTAAACTATATCGCATCACCTTTCCAAATAACTTATGAGAGCTCGATACCTCATGATCATGCAAGGCGATGTTAAGTTGCTTGGATATGATTTCCTATTGGACCTTGAATATAACCCAAATTTTTTCTAATGTAAAACCCACTTTTAAGCTTGCAAATTGAAGTTATAATACTACATTTGTATATGGAACCAAATTTTAACATGCAAAAGTCCACCTTATAACATGGCTTATATATGAAAGCTTCAATATATGTCAACCCCCTTTTAAAATAAAACAATAACTTTCTGTATGAACATGGCCATTCATTGTCCTAAATAACCAAGACACGACTTATACTCTTTTCACTGTCACTTCCAAAATTTCATTAACAATAGCTGATGCATAAAAATGTCTYAATAAAACTGATGTAGGCTATAAAAGATCATTCTTTAGAGGACAATGCATGTTTATTTATCTTTTAAACTAGGGAGCCCTACGTATAGTTAAGTATTTATAGTTTAGAGATAGATAATAATAAAAAATTATTAGTTCCTTGCAACCATTTGTAGGAAAGTGTCTAGTTGACCATTTTATGAGTCTAACATGTGGAAAGGGATCAAGTCCCTCAAGGTGAAAAAAAAAATTATACTGAAAAAAGTTGAGGAAAAGTTTTCATCTTGATGGATTTGGTCCCTCTCGTATGATAAATACAAAGTTAAGGTCACATGGGTGTAGCTCAGATGGTGTGGTAGCATGATTGTTATCCTCCCCATCTAGGATCAATTCCCACAAGTGACATGTTGGCTTGTTGTGATAAGGCTAGAAGGGTAGATTCCCCCTGGATAGAGGTCTACTTCAATGTGCCTTGGGATGTATCTACCCTTGCTAAATCATAAGCTTCCTACTAGGAACTAGATTGTGGGTTTTTGGCACTAGCCTAAGGGTTATAGTGATGGTCAACTAGATTTGAACCTAGGCCTCGCCCAGGTAATCTTAGCCAGTTACCAATTCCACTAGATCTAAAAAAGAGAAGAATATAAATCCAGAATTAAGATGAATCTATGCTAGTGCAATAAATGTGTCGATATTGAGGTCGTGACCATCAATTAAAAATTTTCAAAACAAAATGGTGGATAGATATTTGTCGTGAAAAATGGAAACTGATGTGTAGCACAAATATATAAATCATCTCCTCTTTCAAATCCTTTTCATACTTTACTAACCTAATGAAGACCTCACATTTTTTAGCTTGCAACCACTAAGAACCTCGATTAGAACCTAGGCCTAGCTCAGATAATCTCTATATCTAAAAAAGAGAAGAATGTAAATCCAGAATTAAGATGAATCTATGCTAGTGAAATAATTGTGTTAATATTGATGTCATGACCATCACTTAAAACTTTTCAAAACATAGTGATGGATAGGTAGTTGTCGTGCAAAATGAAAACCAATGTGCAACGCAAATATATTAATCATCTCCTCTTTCAAATCTTTTTCATACTTTACTACCCTAATGAGGACCTCGTGTTTTTTTATCTTGAAGCCACTGCAAAACCCCGATTAGGATTTGAGTTGTGGAGTCAATGAGGGACTTGAGGCCACTTGTGTAATAATGGAGACAAGAAAGCCTCACATAAGGATGTTTCCATTGGTAGCTAGAATGGGGAACTTTAGCCCCTTATGTGTGAGTGGCTAAGTTGTTGACATCTTGTAATGGTTTCCCATAACTTTCATGATTGGAAAACTCATGGTCACCTCCAAGGTTGGAATTTGAAAATGAAACAACCCATTGAATTTCACAATTTTGACAATTGTATTACTCATTTTGATAGTTTTCATAAATATTAGTAATTTTTATAGGGAATTTTTTACCGTATTTGATTGACAAATTTCCCTTTGACATGTAATTTTCTCATCAAATTCCATTCCTAGTCACCTCTTCTCGGGTTGCTATTGATTAATTTGTTTTTTTATCGAAACAATTTATTTTGTTATTTTTTAATTCAGTACAATGACATATCTCCAATGTGAGTCTCAATATGTGAATATGATTTAAATAAGGTTCAAGGAAAATCATTCAATAATAGACTCCCAGTAAGGTTGTATTTATTGAGATATATACTATGAAAATAGAAATGTACTTCATTCAATCATAGATTCTCAACAGGGTTGTATCCATTGAGATATATATAATGAAATATGAATGTGCTTCAAATCAAATAGTGTGACAACATAGTTGAATATGCTTGAGATGTATGGCAAGCAACACCCTACTACAAATCATTTAATGCTCTGCATGCTCAGGTGTGGGTACACGAGGATTAAATTGATTTTTTCAGAAATCGTCAAAAGGCTCCAAGCCTATCCAAGAAGTGTCACTAAAAATATGGCCATAAAAAAATCATTTTCATTTTTAAGTTTTTTTGAAGAAGTGCAAGATGTATATTAAAATTTCATTAGAAGGGTTGACGTAGTTGAAACTACTCGCTACCTGTATGTTTTCAGGTTTCGAAGTTGGGGCTATGGTGGCGGGTGGAGTGACATGAAGTCACGAACCTAGTTTACTTTCTTTCCTTATATAAGGAAGCATGTATTTAGGAGCTTAAGGATTAACTGAATTCTTTATTTTGTACAGGTAGCTCTGTATCAGCCATGAAGATGTACATGAGATATTATGAGTGACCACCAATCATAGAGGAAGTTATTGATCAATATATCCACTCAACACTGAATTCTTATCATGCAGGTTCATATATCTACTAGCAGCAACCACTTTATAAAAGTGGTTGATATACGCCGATCGACGCCATTTATTCACCTTTCCAAACTAATGGCGCCGATCGGCGTATATCAACCACTTTTATAAAGTGGTTGTTGCTAGTTGACGACCAACCTGCGTCAGGAACAACCACTAATATATAGTTACATAATTAATCTATTAATTATTTTTTACATTATTGTAATACATACTCATAAGTATTAACACATTACATTAATACATTCATGTATAGTTAAAAAATAAAACATTAATCAAAAATAAATTAATACACTAAATACAATACATTTATAAAATAAAACATTTTACATACATTAGTAAAATATTAATACATTAGTATATTACAAATAAATTAATAAAGAATAAATAAGTCACTAAATTAATTATAAAGTAATATACTAATAATGTAAAAGAACATTAAATTAATATATTTAAGTATTAATGTATTGATTAATTAATAACTCAATGTAATGTATAAATTAAAGTATCAATATTTTAATGTCTAATGTGATGTATTAATGATATAATAATTTAATTAATAAATGTCTTATTAATGTATTGTATTAATTAATTAAGTAAGTAAGTAAGTAATACGTTGTTAAATTATAAATACATTAATAAAGTCTTATTAAGAGGTAAATAAAATAATAATACATTAAAAGTACAATAATATATTAGAATCATAAAGCATTAATAAAACTTGAATAAAGTAAAAATACATTTATAATACATTAAAGTATTATATTATTCAATTAGGTTTTAGTGGACGTTAATCATCATCATAATGATTATGATATTAATATAATAAAACATACTTTATATATTAATAAAGTAATAATATATTAATATATTGATGGGATAATACATTAATGTATTAATTATATAATATATTAATGACATAAAAATTAATGTATAAAATAGTAAATAAACCTATTAAATGTATTGAAAAATTAAGGTAATTTATAAATTAAAGTATTAAAACATTAATGTATAACTTATTGTATGAATGCAATGTATTAATTGATTAATAATAATGTAAAGTATATAATTAAATTAATGTAATGTATAAATTAAATTTTTTATACATGAATATATAATGTAATGTATTAATGAAATTAATAAATATTTTAATTTGCAATACTAAATAATATATCATTAAATTATTAATATTATAATAAAATAAAAATACATTAAAACTATTTTAGAATATTGTTATATAAATACAAAAACATTAATAATGTAATGTATTAATTAACTAATACATTAATGTATAATGTAAAATATTAAAGTACTCATACATTAATAATGTATTTATTAATTAATTAATACATCAACACATTGTTAAAGTATTAATACTTTAATAAAGTAATGCATAAATAATACATTATTAAAGTAATAATACATTAATAAATACATTATTAATAATCTATTTATTAATATTAATACACTAAAACATTAATATTAAATAATTAAAACATTAAAAAAGTCTTAATATTTTAATAATACATTATTAAAGCATCAATACCTTAATAAATACATTACTAAACTAGTAATACATTAATAATACATTATTGAAGTATTAATACAATAATTTACAATGATCATACTTGACTATGGTTGATCATGCCCATGGTTAAGTTTGGTAGAACTTGGTTGACTTTGAGAAGGAAAGGTTCACTATGGTTGACCATGACCATGGTTAAGTAAGGTTGACCTTGGATTACCATGATCATGGTTATTTATGGATGACCATGACCATGGCCATGGTTAACTTCTGTAGACCTTCACCATGGTTAACTTCTATAGACCTTCATTATGGTTGTCGTTCACTTTGGATGACCTTCACTATGGTTGACCTTGGTTGACCATGACCATGGTTGACAATGGTTAACCATATTTTCCAGTTCTTATCCATAAGTGACCATGGCTGCCCATGACCATCGTTGACCAAGACTACGAATGACATTCAAATAACAACATTTAGAATTGTTTGTCACATTATGAGGACATGATGTTTGCATAACATTGCGACGACGAAGCTATGTTGATGGAAATGTGACGATGAGGCTACATTCGTCATATTGCAACAATATGGTTATTTTTGTCACATAGAGAGGGAGGGGCTAAGTTCGTCAGATTGCGACGACTCGATATTTGTGTCACAGTATGACGACATGATATTTGCATGACATTGCAATGATGGGGCTATGCTCATCACATTGCGATAATAGTATATTGTTTGTCACATATTGACGACGAAGGGGATATTGCGATGATGGGTATATGTTCATCACATGGAGATGATAGGACATCTAAGTAAAAAATAACTATGTGATGAACATAAATGTCATATGTTCATTGTATGTCGTATGGCTATGTGATGAAATTAAATTTCATATATTCATCACATTGCGATGACATGGCAGTTATTTCAACTACAGGTCTATGTTCATCACATTATGATGACAAGACATTTTTTGTGAGATTATGACGACGTGGTATTTGTGTCAAATTGTGACAACGAGGATATGTTCATCGGATCAAGACAATGAGGCAATGTTCGTCACATTACAGCAATATGGTGATGTTCATCACATTGCTATGATGATACTATGTTCATGACATTGTGACAATATGGTTATGTTTGTCACACTGCGATAATGTGGTTATGGCTAGTCATGTTCATCACATTGTGACAATATGGTTATATGTTCGTCACATTTTGACAATATGGTTATGACCAGTCATGTTTGTCACATTACAAAAATATGGTTATGTTCGTCACATTGTGATACTCGGTGCTATGTTCGTCAAATGGAGAGACTCAGTGCTATGTTCGTCACATTACAAGATTCGAGGCTATATTGATCACATTCCTGAAATATTGTTATGTTTGTCACATTGCGACAACAAAGCTATGTTCATCACATTGTGACAATATGGCAATATCGTCACATTATGACAACGGGGCTATGTTTGTCATATTGCGACGATAGGGTTATGTTGGACACATTGTGAACAATATGGTTATGTTCATCACATTGTGATGATGAGGCTATGTTGGTCACATTGCGAATAATATGATTATGTTCATCACATTGCGATGGTGAGGCTATGTTCATCACATTATGACAATATGGTTATGTTCGTCACATTGCGACAATATGGTTATGGCCAGACATGTTCATTAGATTGTGATGATATGGTTATGTTCATCACATTGTGATAATGTGGTTATGGCCATTCATGTTCATCACATTGTGACAATATGGTTATGTTCGTCACATTGCAACAATATGGTTATGGCCAGTCATGTTCATCAGATTGCGACAATATTGTTTTCTTCATCGCATTGTGATAATGTGATTATGGCCATTCGTGTTCATTAGATCAGGACAATATGGTTATGTTCGTCACATTGCGATAATGTGGTTATGGCAAGTCATGCTCATGACATTGTAACAGTATGGTTATGTTCGTCACATTGCAACAATATGGTTATGGTAAGTCATGTTCATCACATTGTGAAAATATGATTATGTTCGTCACATTCCGAGACTCGGTGCTATGTTCGTCAAATAGAGAGACTCAGTGCTATGTTCATCACATTGTGACAATATGGAAATATTGATCACATTAAGACAATGAGGCTATGTTCATCATATTGAGATGATAGGGTTATGTTTGACACTTTGTGAACAATATGGTTATGTTCATCACATTACGATGATGAGGCTATGTTGGTCACATTGTGAAAAATATGGTCTTGTTCATCACATTGCGATGGTGAGGCTATGTTCATCACATTACGACAATATGGTTATGTTCATCACATTGTGACAATATGGTTATGGCCAGTCATGTTCATCATATTGTGACAATATGGTTATGTTCATCACATTGTGATAATGTGGTTATGGTCATTCATGTTTGTCACATTGTGACAATATGGTTATGTTCGTCACATTGCAACAATATGGTTGTGGCCAGTCATGTTCATCAAATTGTGACAATATGGTTTTCCTTGTCACATTTTCATAATGTGGTTATGGCCATTCATGTTTGTCAGATTGTGACAATATGGTTATGTTCACCACATTGCGATAATGTGGTTATGGCAAGTCATGCTCATAACATTGAAACAATATGGTTATGCTCGTCACATTGCGACAATATGGTTATGGAAAAAGTCATGTTCGTCACATTGCGAAAATATGGTTATGTCCGTTAAATTGCAAAACTCGATGCAATGTTCGTCAAATTGAAAGACTCAACACTATGTTCGTCACATTGTAACAACAAATAATTTAATGAGTTATAGTTATTATAGGAGCATTGATAAAAAATCATATGGATCTTTGTAGATGATGAGTTATATTGTTCTAAGCTCATTGATAACAAATATACTTGATTTATACATTATAGATGATAATTTATATTTTTCCTAAGAACATTTAAAGGAAATCAACTTGTTTTACCCATTGCAGATGACAATTTATACTAATTCTAAAGACATTGATAGAAAGTATTATGTGACTAATTCTAAAGACATTGATTACTTGTGATTCTTTAGAATTTTGTTTATGTGCTCGAAAAGCATTAAGAGAAGCTTTCCAACATCACCATACTTTTGTTGAGTTAAGAGGTTAGGAAGGTTGGTAGTGTGATCAATATTTTGAAAATGAGATCTAATATGGGTATAGGGTGGACAATCTAAGAGAAAGTGTTTTTCATCTTCAACCTTCTTAGTATCACAAAGGTGACACACTCTTTCATCCCATGGCATTTTAGGAACTAACCAACGCCCGGTTTCACTATGGAGCTCGTGAGAAATTGTTCTTATCTTAGTAATGCTTATATTAATAACACATTATTACATTAATATAAATTAAAGTATTAATTTACATTAATGTACAATGTAACGTATTAATTGATTTAAAAAAAAAAACACTATTTTAATCATTTGAAATGGATCAATTTTTTTAATGATAAAATTTCATTTAATCAATTACAATTAGAATTTTTAACAAAATTTTTATTTAATTTAAAAAATAATTATAAGGAAAAATGATTAATTTTATTTAGAAAATAATAATAACCTTTAAAAATATGAAATTATAAAATGTAAAATTATATTTAATTAATATATTAAAGATTTAATTAAAATTATATTTAATTAATGTATAGCTAAATATATTTAAATTTTTTAAAACTTTATAAAATTTAATTATATTTAATTTATATTTAATTATACTATAATTATATTAAAAATAAGATTTAAAATTATATTAATATTTAAAATAAAATTTAATTATATTAAAATTGTATTTAATTAATATAAAATTACATATATTTACAATTTTTTTTAAAGATTAAAATGTTTAATAAATTTATAACCTTAACACTATTAACCTATGTAGCTGCACAAAGACTATTTGTATCCAATTCCACTTTAAATGAAACGCCCACACAAAGCATTGTTGATTGAAACCCGGAGGTTGGAGGTTGATACTAGCACTTCACATCCACCGACCATATCCATCTGCCCACTAAAAATATCTTTTTGGTAGTTATTCATACTAGCACAGCCACAAATTCGTGGCTGGTGAATGCCGAAAGGACGACTTGCAAAACCTGATCCGCTGGGAAAGAGAAACGGCCCAAAGGTGGACGGAAGGAGTTCGGAAGGAGTTCGC
>JASDQU010102768.1:210060-220322 GCA_032191745.1 Picea mariana | reverse complement strand
ACCCGCACACAGTCAACTCGATCCGCAACCATATAATTAAATCATGTCAACGAAAGCCGTAGCAATCCCAAGTCATAGGTTGAACCCTCTCTGATACCATATGTAACTAACCTCCCATTTGTCACGACTACAAACCTCATATAACAAGTGGAAATTTTTTTTTCTCTTTTTTTTGTTTTGTTTTTTTAACAAGTGTGTGCGTGCGTACAAGGGAAACAAACCTATTCGACTCTACTTTTCCACCCGACGACTAACAAGACGCAACCACGATGATCACAACAAGAAGACATAAGGCGCACAACAAGTAACTGCAAGCATTAAACAACCATAGACACAGGGCACATAACAAGTAACTGCAAGCATTAAACGACATACTGTGTTATGTACAGTACGAACACAGATGGAAGAATCCATAGTAGTAGATTTTACTATTTCTGCACAGGAAAGCAGAGCGTTTAATCTTAATTCTCTGCTCCAGAGAGAGAGAATGTCAGATAGGATCCTGGCCGATTGCTCAGGCAGAAACTAATAATCTCTGTCAGGAGGTCGCAGTGGTGGCAACTATGCCTTTAAAGAGCCCACGACTACTGATATGACCTTAGAGGTCTGTCGCAAGAGTGGAAACCCTACCTTTAAAGGGCCCGAGACTCTTGATACGACACTGGATTCTTTACACAAAAAAAATCACACACACAGACTTATATACAGAGCGACTAGCTTTATCAGATCGAAGAGTCTAATATCATACAACTGTGAGTTTGGACAATCCCAATTATAATACTAACCCAGAAATTAACCCAGCTCTAAATGTTAGAATATAAATAAACAACAACTTTATTAACCCTAAAATTAACAACCCAACCCTAAGCCAATCAAATAAAAGCACCCTGCAGAGGAACCCATCGGATAAGGGTGCCCGCCAGAATTAAGGGCAACACAGAAAAACCTAATACGCAATAAAAACAAAAGCCAAATGAGCAATGATAACATTACCATAATGATAAACCCACTAGCATTTACCTTACCAAGAATGTTAGCACTAACATAAAGCATTCTTCATATTATCTTAACATTACTTTAACAATTATTACCATACATTTACATTTCATTATGCTATTGTAACAATTACCATTCTTATGCAGTGGAATTAATTATCTAAAAATGACTCGTCTTAATTAAGCAGAACAATAAGAATCCATTGCCACCATTGTATCCAGTAAGATACCATGAGGAGGTCAACCTAGTAATAATTTGAATAAAGGTCGAAAGCTTTATTTATCTCCAATTAGAGTCATTAAGAATATCCACCTTAAATAATGTTATTAATAGGGATTTTAATAAGGATAACCACCCTCAATTAAATAACAAGGATTTTACTTTTTTTGTTGTTGTTAATAATAGTGACACTACAATTACATTACCAAGATCTAACCATATCTTTACTTTTATATTATAATAATATTCCAAATAAAACCATCAAGGACCTTTCATGGTAATTGTTTTTAATCACAAATGAAACTACTAAAACAAGTCCAGAAAATAACCATCTCTTACCTTTATGTTAAGTAACTTTGCAATTAAAATTAGCAGGGGATTTACATTTTATTGTTATCACTAACAATGCATCTACAATACCATGACCCTAAATAACCGTATCATCATTTTCATGTTCCCAAGACAATGCAATTTAAAACAATAATGACCTTACCTTTTACATGATTTCACCCACTGACATTACATTTATTTTACTGCAATAACCTTCCATTCACATAAGCGAAACAATAAAACACGGTCACAATAGTTGCCCCTTACTATCACTGTTCAAGTTATCAACAACAAATGCTAACGGCCAATAGTGCCGGCCAGGAACCAGTCAGGCAATCCGATGCACGCATGCCAGAACTCACACGTCCATTTGGCAACCATCGATGACAATGGTCAGAGACCAAAAAAAGTCAGCAATGCCCGAAATGGCAACTGCCTAATTCCGCGAATCACTCGACAACTCCCTACAGAAGGCACAGACGTCCGTTATTACAGTGCGCTGAGGGAGGATGTTTCTCAGAAGGAAAGTTCAGAAGGAGGGTGAGTATGACCTTGGGAAAACATAGCTGAGGAAATAATACCTCCAGAAAACGTCCGAGTAACTCAAGTAATAAAAAAATGTTGCTGCAGTATTTAATCTTGGGTTTGGGTTCTTGTACGTGTGTAAATATCAGAGTTAGACCTTCGTCCGGTCCAAGACCTACTCCAACGGTTATTATGGCCTTGGACGTGGTAAAAAACCCAGCTAGCATTAACAACTACATTGGTAAGTCGCGGGATCAATCCCCCAAACAAAGGTGTCTACGGAAAACTAACACGAGAGAGCCCAGGCTCTTGGATGCACGTTGGCATGGCCTAATAAGGATATAGGCATGGAATTCCCAGTAAAATAGTTCAGAGGTAAAATAAGATGCGTAGACGAAAAAAATTGCAGGCGCGAACAACCATAGTTTCACCAGCCTTGTTTACCTGTCTGGTCTGAAATTAGAGTAATTTTAAAACTCTAGCTGGATACTCAACCCAATGCATTAAGGCTATCAATATAGAACCTATATAACTAGAGATAAGAGATAACCTCAAACCCATGCAAGAGCCGTGCATAATCCTTTATTAGATCCAAGATCTGAGGTTTTACATCACCGGAATGGGTGAAGGAAAAAAGGAAACCGAGAAGGATGAAAAACTTTCCTCCAGAAGCTTTGGTAGAAGAGATGGATATGGTGCAATCAATCCATAGTGAGATGCAGAGTTATAACTCTTCATCAACACACAACGCAGGGGTGACATATTTTTTTAAGCTACCAAGCATAAGGACGCAACGCTTAAACTCGTCCAATAACAAAAATATGCAATCAGAAACTATGCCAATGGCAAAGGCTCAGGGTCATAAACACATCCTATCACTAGGAAATCATTGCCAAGGCCAACATCAAGGCATGTGGTTGATTGGTTCGTATCATCTTACTTGGATTGGGGGAAAGCTCGAATTGGGAAAATCCTACATTCGACGGTTACTCTCACGTGCTAACTGGACCAAATTTTTCCACGGTAATCATTGGTTTTTAAATAAAACAAAATAAGGACCAACACCAGCATAACGGGATTGTTGGTAATGTAGGATTTAAGGGGTAACTAGTAAAACTACTATTMAAATCTCAACACAACCTTTGTCATCCTAAGGATTTATATATAAAATTTAACCCCAAATTTTCTTTTATTCTAAACCAATCAATGCACTTGCGTACCTGTACCTGTGATTGACGGCGAATGTCCCAAAGATGCTATCCCGTACTTACGCTCTGTCCGAGTCTTGCTTGCGCTTTKTCTAGATCCTKCTTTCCAACCGTCAAGACTACACCAGTACCTCCCAACCAATCGCTAGGGGTACTCTGCTTCCCTCTTAGCCCCCTGAGCCGCAAAGGGGCCTCACACGATCTAGATGGTAAGTCTAGCTTCTAGCTAGCCTCGCAAGGCTGAGCTACCGCTGGAAAATCCCAACTCCCCACAAGTAATCATTCAAGTCACAAATCCGGCAGCGTAACGTTACGCTAACAACCGATCCCTTTCTTCCTTCTCTTCCCTTTCTTTTATAGAGTTTTAGACCTTCAAAATTTCCCTAAATCCCTTTTTAATTTAAGTTTTAATGAAATCATCTAAAATTTCTCCATTGTACAAGTGTCATTCATCCCCCACTTTCCTCCAAAATTTATTTTCTTTAATTTATTAAATGACTCATTTCCCTCACACACCTAGAGTTGCTCCTATAATTTCTTCTAGGTGTTCCTAGATTCCCCTTCAGGTTTAAATACTTTCCCTAAAATGACGTTGCTAATTTAGTTCATTTTAGAAGGTTCTTAATTGCAGATTTCTTACTATGTTGACCTCTCTTTTTACCATAAGTTCCCTTCTTTCCTTTATTATTTTTCTTCCAATTCTTAGTTTCCTAATTTTTATTTTTCCCTTCTTTCCCCTTTTAAATAAATCCAAAATGACAGTTGCGCGTTTTACTCTTTTCCTTTTATTATTAATTTAGAATCTTTTTACACTTTCACAATTTAAATAATTTATTTCTTCTTTATAATTTAAAACCACGGATTTTAATTAAATTAATACTCTCTTCATTTTACCCCAAAAATTTATGAAGACCAAAACTATTACTTAAGTGGTTTTTAGTTAAAATTTTTATTTTTATTTTTATAGGGTTTGTTCTTAAGGTTAGACAAAATTTTACCCTGAGAGGTTTTAGACTTAGGACTTAGATTCTGAACTAGGTGACATTTAATTAGGGAAGTAGCTTAAGAATTCTTAATGTGTTAAATGTCTTAGGGCCATCTAGGTTTGTTCCTTCATCAACATCAACGCAACGTGCCCTTCAGGACGCACCATGTGCTCCAAGGGTGCCACTCGCCTTGTTCGTTTCTTTTGCGCGATGTGCCCTTCAGGATGCACCACATGCTCCAAGGGTGCCACTTGCTAACTTGTGTTTCTTTCGCGTGACGTGCCCTTCAGGATGCACCACGTGCTCCAAGGGTGCCACTCGCCAACTTGACTGATTGGTAGAAATCTATAACCCCTGGAGTCAACACTCCGCCAGGTGAACTTGTGGGAGACTAAGGGCTCTAAGGAATAAGGCCCCCACCTTATTGCACGCCCCTTAGGATCATCGTGAGCGACTGTCGCAGTCTGCCCTCACGACATCGTGGATCATCTCGAACTAGGTAATCGTTAACCTATAGCTCGAGCCATGGTGGGAGTGCTAGTAGTCTGTGGCAGGGCTGCTATCCACACCTCTCCCTCAACCTCTCTGGAAATTGTGTGTTGCCCCTTTACTCTATATGTGAGTCTGGTCAGAAATTTATCGTCAGCCTGCATCATCAACAAACGTGTCAGAACATGTCCTCATCATAACATCAAATCAATGTAATATCATAGTAAATAAATCAACCCAAATAGCACACTCCCTGACTCAATCCAGAGTCCAAGGGGTTCCATCGATGCCTCAACATCCTCAAGGTCCAAAAACCCTGCACACTTAGTAAAACCGAGTCAATAGCACCTGTCTATGTCAAAGCAGTAGAACATCATGTCATCTATCATAACACATCATAGTCAAGGATATATGTTTTAATATCATAAAAGTCCAGATCACTTGCGAGCAAGTGTCCTCAAAGAATAAGTTTTCTCAGTGCGCCAGAGCGGGATGTCACACAAGGATAAATATAGTCATAGTGGATCCTTAGATAGTACCAAAAAAAATGGTAATATTGAACAATAATTATGTAATGAATGATAATGGATGAATTTTACACTAATTTCCCACTTTATGTATGGAATTTATTGTAATGAACTCCATAATTAGCTAAAAAAAAAATTGGAGGGGGAAAATATTTAGTCTTATTGTCAATGATAATATAGATCCAATCAATGCTTTCAACCATTCATTACCCAACTCATTTCTTTTATTTCAACTTAAAAACTTGTTAAAAAACAAACTATACACACAAGAAATAATACTTTAACCATAATGATATCTTCTCATATCATTCTTATACTATTCTTGCAGTACATAAAGGTTTTTCCATATTAATTTATTTCTAAACTAGGAGGAATAAACCCTAACCATAACGATATATTATCATATCAATTTTTATGCTATTCTTGTTGTATAGCAAGGGTTCCTCCCACATTAAATTAATTGTAAACCTATACAAAACTCATCCTTATAACTTAATAAGGAGAACCTAAGGTTCTTTTCACAGGTCATGTTTTAAGGAACACCATGTTCAGAAAATAGTATTTAGTACTAGGACTATTCCAATCCCATGTGAGGACCCATGTATCATGAAATTCCCTATGTTACATTACCCAACAGTGCAATGGATAGGGTGGCTCTTAAAGAGCTAAGCGGATAAACATCAGAACCTACACTAGGAAGTTAATGCAACCGACATAGTTCTTTAAGACAAATTAAAGGTTTAGCAATGCACGTCCTACTAGGTCTACCTACCATGTCCCTGTGAGCTCTGACACTTCAAGGACCTAACCAAAGCATGCTATCCACTTCATGGATTTCACATGGAAACTGGGGAGATGCGTGCTCTGTCATTCTTCAACTGCGATCGATGGGCTTGAGACACCATAACTTCCATTGCATTAGGTCTCCATACAATGTTTTTGTAAGACTTTCCTACGAAACACCATTTCTTTGGGTCTAGTTACTCTGTATAACCAAAGAACGAAACAATCGAGCCATGATGACTCTATGACTTAGTGTACCTCGAATAATAGAGGTAAAACTTCTGAGCATTGACTCTTTGTTTCGAATAAAGTTATGGGTAGAGTGTTTTTGTTCTTTTTGTTAGGATTATACTGTCTGTTCCTTTTTATTTGTAAGTTATTTTAAAAGGTCCAAAAAACCATGATCAAATTTCCATTATGTGTAGCAATAGTGTTCTCTTGTACAGACTATACATCCTATGACTTACCCGTCCTGAGTTAAGCTTGAATATATGCATATTAACGGTTCTGTAAGCTATAGAAAGGAGGTTCTATGTATGGGAAGGAGGTTCTGTAAGTATTAGTTCACTCTTGAATCTTTGCATACAGTCTCCTCTTAAATATGGTGAAGGCCAATACCCAAATCCTTTTGATAATGAATGTTTCCAATTTACCCATTGAATATCGTTATTTGGGTTCTCTTGTTGTTTCTTGTAATTGACCATAACCCTCAACACTCTTCTATTTTTATCAATGTGAAATAATATTAATGTTTGGTGTAGTTACCCCATGGTAATGGATCTGTCTGTCCTATGAGGAAAAATTTTGATAGATCTCACTCCTTTAAATGCTATCTCTATCTCTCTAATTAGTTCCTTTGATTATTTATTTTTCGTATTTTAAGCTATCCGTCTTTTTCATATGGAAAACATTGATAGATTTTATTCTTTTAGTTATTAATGTTGTCTCTGTAATTACTTTACTTGATTATGGATTTCCCTAAGTTAAGGGATCTCGTTAACTCTATGAGGAAACTTTGATAGTTTTACTCCTTTAACTGTTAACGCAATATATGTAATTACTTTAATTGACTCTTTATTTCCCTATGTTAAGGGATCTGGTTTACTGTGTGAGGAAATGTTGATAGATCTGACTCCTTTAAATGCAATTGTCGTCTCTGTGGTTATTCTTTGAAATTACGACCTCTAAAAGGAGAGAGTTGAGCTCTCGTGAAGGAGAGCTATGTGGTATGATTTATTTGAAACAAAAATATTATCTCCACAGAACCACTAAATGATGGAAAACCTCTTGTTTCCACTCAACCCCAAAAATATTCTCTCCATAGAACCACTAAATGATGTAAAACCTATTGTTTGCACTCAACCCCAACCTCGACAATTTATGATATTTAGGAATCAGTAATAGTCAATGACATGGCACAGTGTAATCACAATATTAACATAGCCTTGTAAAATCGACAGGTTGATCATCAATCTTCTATGGTAGAGATTGAAGGTAAGATAAATAAAAAATTTGTATCTATTTTAAATGACCCTAGTGAAAGTTTAAATTATGTTTCCCTTGTGGTAGTAGAAGATTGTAAATTGAATAAAAATAAACATAAGAAGTCTTGGTTAGTACAACTAGCTAGTGGTACGAAATGAAAGGTTGTAGAGTTGATCAAATAATGCTTTGTAACTATGGACGGTATTGAGACTAAAATAGATCTGAATGTATTACATTTGAGATCCTATGATTTAATCATTGGAATGGAATGGCTTGAAAAATATGTGGTTGTTGTAAATTTCAAAAGCAAAACTTTTGATTGTTTAGATGAACTTGGGAAAAGAAAAACCATCCAGGGTATACGTCGTAGTGTTTTGCTAAGAAAAGGTTGGGAAATTTACATTGTACAGATAAATGAAAATCAAGACAAACTAGTTAAAAATATGTTGACTGACGATCCTATATTACGGGAGTTTCAAGATTTATTTCCAGAAGAAATACTGGGACTACCTCCTACAAGGGACATAGACTTTCCAATAGATCTAGTTTCTAAAGAAACCTACATGATGAGTGTTCCTCGGATGACAGAATTAAAAATGAAAGTACAAGATATATTGGATAAACATTATATCAAACCAAGTGTTTCTCCATGGGGACCACCAGTTCTATTTGTGAAAAAGAAGGATGGAACCTTTAGGTTGTGTATTGATTACCGACATATGAATATAATGAAAACAAATAATAAGTATCCACTACCATGTATCAATGACTTGTTTGATCAAGTTGGGTAATCTAAAATCTTTTCCAAGATATATCTAAGGTCAAGCTACCATCGGGTCAGAATTAAATATCAAGACATTCATAAGATTTCTTTTAGAACCAGGCACATACACTATGAGGCAGGAAATTTTATCCTTATATGCTTGAGGTAGGAAACTCATAAACCTATATACATTTTCATTTTCCTATCTAAGATAAGGTACATATCTCATTAGGGTTACAAACTTGATAACAAAATATTCAATTATCATTTGTCCTACCTTAAAGTCACGAAATTACTTAGTTTTTTCATCAAAATATATTTTTGTAAACTATTTATGTTTGAAGTAATTTTTAAATACTTTCCATGTTTAGAATCCAAGATTCTATTGCTTCTTCAAACTCATCGCCAAAACTGAGCAGTATAATATTTTTGAATTCACCAAATAATTATTTACTATGCCACTTTTTTTTCTTGGTTTTTTGTTTTCTCTTCTATATGGTGTTGTTTTCAAAACTATTTTCACTACTTTCCTTAGTCAATAACTCAGTTTTATCACCAAATATTGGGCATTCCTTTTGTTTATGATATTATTCAATGGAGACTTCTTTCTTAGTGTTGTTGGAGGTCTGTCCCACATTCTTATTATGTTCTATCTCTATCATGTTCTTAAGTAGGATATCATTTAAGTCCTCTTTTTACTGACTAGTCTTCAATAACGTTTAGTTATATTCTTTAATAATATGTAATTCTTCCTTTATGCCGCTCATAGTTTGAAGAAATGATAGAGTTATCTTGAGGTTGTTTTCTATTCAATTCTTCATTTGGTGTTGTTTTTCTAGTTTTTTCAACCATAATGTCTCATTGTTTTTTCTGATAAGTGAAAATATATTCATTGTTAATACTTTTTTTTAACAAATCTTCATTAGTTTCATAATATAATACAATTATAATCACAACGATTTCTATTCATTTTGAGCCCATAATTCCATAGTTTCTAAACCATGCTCTCATACCATTTGTAAAATCCTTCAACACCATTTTTTTCAAAGAATAATGATTATTATCGAGTAAAAGTTAATACATTATTATTATTATTAAATAATAATAATAATGATTATTATTATTAAATTATATTAAGAACCATACTATTGTCGGAGTTTAAATGTCAATTACATTATGGGTTGTTTAATCCACAAGTTCGACCCTAGATTATTCTCAAGAAATCTTTGATATTTCAGTACTTGAATTTCAATAATGCATATAATGTATTATCAGACATAAAGTAAATTATATTTTCCAATATATTATCGTGTTCTGATCTCTCCAAGGCCTTGTATTAACATTTATATTTACCTTGCTTGGTTGGGTTTGCGGTGGATACCCGAAAGATAGATTATTAATAACACTATCCATTAAATATTTTTGGTACATAGCTCATCTACCACTACCGCATTTCATATCCATGTCAACATACTCATACATATACTATTACATTACTCTAGTTACATGTTAACGTTGTGCCATTTGTCCATAAAGTGGAGTGCTAGCCAAGATCTCTGTATTTACTATCTCCTATTGGGATTCAGTGCCATTAATGGCCATCTACTCCACCATTATTACCATCATAGTCCTCAAGTCTATTACGAAACTTCAACACTAAACCCTACCTCACCCTCATTCATTATGGAACCTCAATAGACTATGCTTCGAGTACAACTCTCCCTCCCTCTAACCAGAGAGTCCCTATAACTTTTCAAAATTTCTATTTACATGGTAAGTAATTTTTCTCTATCATGTTTCGTTCTTCTTCTCAAACTCTTGGCATTTTATTTCAGATTTCCGCCGAGTTTTTCTTAAATCTTGTGTTATAGTTTGTATTAACTTTGTTGTATATTTTTGTTTTCACATGGAAAGACTCTTGGGTATGGAAACAACCCACGAGATAAGAAGA
>JASDQU010102768.1:137100-147150 GCA_032191745.1 Picea mariana | reverse complement strand
ATTTAGCGGAGGTGTTGTAATCATACTAAATTTGATCACCTTAATTATGAATTGTAAATTGTAGAACAATAAAATTTACATAAAAGGTAAAGCAAATTGTAAAACAGTAAAATTTATTTAAATTGTAAAACACTAAAGTTTATTTAAATTTAAATGGTATTTTTAAATTGTAAACCAATAAAATTTATATATATAAAAAGAAGGTAAAACAAATTCAATTAAAGTAGAATTTTTAGAACGATTAAAATCGTTACCCAATTTAACTGCTATAGTATAGTTATAATCACAACAGGTGGGTATGCTAGCTAATTTAAATACAACTGTAGTCCCAACGCCTATTAAAAGTAGTAAACTGATATAAAAATAGCCACGCATCAATTACTTAGGTATTTCAGAAACCCATGAGGAAACCACACTACCATTTGCTGCTTCTGTTCTGACATCTCTGCTATTACCATCACTTCCACTCTATGGTAAAGGAAGGTGCTACTCAGAAGGTTGAAAACAATGATAATACCGCCATTTCATCCCGAGCCATTCATAATTATCAATTAAAATTCTCTGCCAGGATAGGTGGAATGCGGGTAGGCATCCCAGTCGCAACATAGGTGGGGGAAAGGTAGAGAGGCAGCGACCCAATCATGGGGCGACTACAATGGCGTAAGTTAAGGAAGGTAAGTCATCAAAGTTTATAGGGGAGAGAGGGTTGGAGCCTGTGCACATTGGGTCATGAAGAAATCCTCAACGGTGCTCAAATCCTCAATATCACAAGCGTCTGAGCAACTGCAATGCGTTTGAATACCAACGAAAATATAAGACCATAAAGGGAATGGATGGGTGCAAGGCTGTCGTAGACAGTCACCTTCCTTCAAGTCTCATCGACAACCCGTAGCCAAGTCTTTTGTAGCCAAGACAGGGATGACATTTGTGAATCCTGAGTCCAATACGCTAGACTACTGAAAGAGAAAAAAAAACAACTAGAATGCAAATAATGGCGAGAATGCAATGGAGTAGAGTGACTAGAGGAGTGCTCCGATGATTCATTGGAAAAAGCATGAATTGCACAGGTTGGGCAAGGTGTTTAATGGTTAAGGTATAGGAATAAATTCAATGGAGAAGCACTCTGGTAACCTAAAACATTAACCAACAAATAAAAGGATTTCTTTAAGTTATCTGCCAAAAGAAAATGGTTAACACAGGGACACTATCCATCAAACGATTGGCTAATGTAATTCTTAAAAAGAAACACCATCTGAAGACCAGAGTTTGGATTCGCCCACTATCTACAGACCATTAATATTTCTCTTAAATATATAATTAAAAGGTGGTTGTCGAATAAAAACTGATATCGGCAGAGGCCTATCTGAGATATAAACAAAATTGCAAACTCAGTTTGAATTCTTTACATTACCATTCCACCAGTCGAATAACTGATTTTTAATATAACTCAGTTGCTGAGTTTTGTGTAAGAAATTGCAGACTGAGATTGAATTCATTTTTCATTCCAATACCCCATTATATCGGAGAAATAACCACAGAACGTTGGTCCCAATTAGGGTACCCAAAAATGCAGACTCGGAATGTTTAAATGTTTTCTTTTTCTTTTCATTTTCCAAATGAATGCAGGCAGAAAATCGATAAATCTACCTAATGCCAGAATACCAATGAAAAACATGCAGACAAACAATTTAATCTCTTTTTTTTTTTTCACCAGATTATCCATTAAGCATGCAGAACTACATCCTAAATCTTACAACATTCTATCATTCAACAAAGAAGTGTACCATTGCCCTTTTGCCTGCTCTGAGTGTCGTCTGCGTGCTCTGTGCAACTCCTACTCGTGGACCATTGAGACTACACTGGTACCTCTCATCCAATGCTAGGGGTACTCTTCTTCCCCCTTAGCCCCCCGAGCCGCAAAGGGGCCACACACACTATCCAGAGGATATGTCTAGCTCCCATCTCGCCTCGCAAGACTGAGCTACCACTCCTCTCCGAGCTGGGTATCCCAACTCCTCACAAGTAAATCAGTGAAGTCGATATCTCTACAGCATAATGTTACGCAAACAGAAGATGATCTTCTTCCTTCCCCTCCCTTTCTTTTATAGAGTTTCGAACCTCCTTTCTTTCCTAAAATCTCATTTAGTTAAAGTTTTAAAAATAAAATTCCTAAAATTTCTTGTCCGTACAAGTGTCCCTCATCCCCTACATTCCTCCATTAATTAATTTATTTATTTAATTAAATATATTTATTTCCCTCACCCACCTAGAGTTACTCTTAGAATCACTCCTAGGTGTCACTAGATTCCCTTACAGGTTTTAAAGGCTTTTCCTATTATGAAATTGCTAAATCAGTTTAAAATTAGAAAGCTCTTAAATGTGGATTTCTTACTAAGTTGACTTCCCACTTTTTCCCTTAAGTTCCCCTTTTTCCTTTTTATGTTACCTCCTTTCCCTAGTTTCTTATTTTTTATTTTCCCTCTTTCCCCTTTTTATTAAAGGTCAAAAAGGCAATTGTGGAATTTAACCCCCTTTTCCCCTTTTTCTGCTTAAATTAATATTTTAAAATTATCCAAAAATAAAACCATTCATTCCCCCTTTTTCTTTTAAATTTTTAATCCACACACACACACACACACACACACACACATATATTTGTGAATAACTTAAATTTCTTATTCCCCCCTTTTATTACAAGCTTTTAACTAAGGTTATATTTATTAATTATGTGGTTTTTATTTTTTTTTAAATTATTATCTTATTTTTATTTATCTTTTTATTTTTATTTTTATTAAGGTAGACAAAATTTGCCCCTAGCGAAATTTTAGACTTAGAAATTAGATTTGTACTGGGCGACATTTAATTAGGGAAATTGTTTTAAAATTTCTTAACCTGTTATTGTCTTAGGGCCATTTAGGTTCATCCTCTATCATCATCAATGCGATGTKCCCTTCAGGATGCACTAGGTGCTCCAAGGGTGCCACTYGCCTCATTTGTTCCCTTGTACGATGTGCCCTTCAGGATGCACTACGTGCTCCAAGGGTGCCACTCACCTCTTGACTGATTGGTAGACATAAATAACCCATGTAGTGAACACTTCGCGAGGTGAACTTGTGGGAGACCAAGGGMTTCTAAGGAATAAGGCCTCCGCCTTGTTGCGCACCCCTTAGAATCATCGTGAACGACTGTCGTAGTCTGCCCTCATGGCATTGTGGGTTCTCTCGAACTAGGTAATCGTTAACCTACAATCCGAGCCACGACGGGAGTGCTAGTAGGCTGTGGGAAGGCTGTTGTCCACATCTCTCACTCAACCTCTCTGGTACTCATGTGTGACACCTTTACTCCATATGAGAGTCTGGTCGGCAAGCTATCGTCAACCTACATCATCACAAATCATGTCAGAATGTAACCATATCATATCATCTAGTCAGATGCACTAATATCATAGTAAAACAATCAAACCCCAATGGCACAGTCCCTAACTCGATCCGGAGTCCAAGGGGTTCCATCGATGCCACTGCATCCTCAAGGTCCAAAACCCTTCACACTCAGTAAAACCGAGTCAATAGCACCTGTCTATGTCAAAGCGGTAATACAACATGTCATCATCCCATAACGCCTCATAATCAAAATCAAAAGTTTTAATAGTATAATAATCCATATCACTTGCGAGCAAGTGTCCTCAAAAAATAAGTTTTCTTAGTGTGCCAGAGCGAGATGTTACATACACCCCCTCTTGTTCTAAACTTCATCCCGAAGTTTCATAGTATATAAGCTGAAATAAAGTGTATCACAGTATCATATGTCTATCTATCAAACAAAAATGGAAACTACTGGCGCATATCATATGCGTCCTCCCAGGTCGCCGAGTGCGGACTATAATTGTCCCACTGGACCTTGACCTGATCTACCGTTTGATGTCATAGATGTTGAACGCGATGACCAAGATGCGGACCAGCTCAGCCGCGAGCACTCTCTCATCCGATACCTGCAAGGCACTCATGTTAATAACATGTGTAGGATCACTAATATAATGTCTCAAAACAGAAACATGAAAAACATCGTGCATACGCCTCAAAGAATCAGGCAAGGCTATTCGATAGGCCATGGGCCCCTTTCTCTCCACAATCTCGAAAGGTCCCACGAACCTAACAGAGAGTTTATCTCCCTTCACAAACTTGAATGAACTCTTATGCGGTTTAACCCGCAAGAAGACTCGATCACCGACCTCATAACTACGGTCGACACGGTGTGCATCGACATAACTCTTTTGTCAATCCTGCACTTCTTTAATCCTTTGTCTTATTGTTTGCATTTTCTCTTCCATTTCTTGGATCGCTTCTGGTCCCATCAGGACCCTATCCTCAAGCCGATGCCAACTCAAGGGCGTCCAACACGGTCACCCGTAAAGAAACTCGAAAGGTGCCAACTTAATGGTGCTCTGGTAACTGTTGTTGTAAGCGAACTCCACTAGTGGCAAGAATTCTTCCCAACGCTTTTGTTGGTCCATCACGTACATGCGCAACATGTCCTCCAAGGTTTGGTCCATTCATTCGGTTTTCCCGTCAGTCTCTGGGTGATATGCAGTACTAAAGTTAAGTTGGGTTCCCAAGGCCTCTTGGAAACTCGTCCAAAATCATCCAGTAAACACCGATTCCTGATCGGAGATAATCCTCTTAGGCACGCCATCCAGCCTCACAATCTCACTGATGAAAACTCTATCTATGTCAGGTGCCTGATACGTCGTATGCATAGGAATAAAGTGAGCACTCTTCATCAAAGTGTCTACTACTACGAAAATCGAGTCATGTCTCCTTGGCATCAATGGCAATCCAACAATAAAATCCATCGAAATAACCTCCCATTTCGATTCCAGAATAGCATGCGGTTGCAGTAATCCTGCTAGGTGTCTATGTTTAGCCTTTACCTGCTGACATTCTAGAAATTTGGCCACATAGTTCACTATGTCGTCCTTCATCCCCTTCCATAAGAATAAGGGTTTAAGGTCTTCCCTCATCTTCTTGACTCCCGGGTGAGCCATGTATACTGCTCTATGAGCCTCGCCTAGGATCAACATCCCCAACTCGTCATTTGGCGGCACATAAATCCGACCTTTAAACCTCAATAAACGATCACCATCAAATGAAAATCCCTCAAATTGTGGTACCATCATTGTGTTTTGTCTGATAAAACCCTCGACCTCCTTGTACCAGTCATCGTCACACTGTAAGGTTATAATCCTTTCACGTAGATTCATCTAAAGAGGCAACACCGAAAAGATGTGTGGTCTTTGACTTAATGGATCCGCCACTCAGTTCACTGTGCCTTTTATGTAAGTAATCTCGAAGTCGTTCTCGCTAATCAATTCCGACCAATGCCGTTGTCACGCATTCATGTCACTTTGTGTAAATACGTGTTGTAGTCCACAATGGTCAGTCTTTAGTTCAAATTTTCATTCGACAAGGTAGTGTCTCCATACCTTCAAGGCATATACGATGGCTAATAAATCCAAATCGTGCGTCGCGTAATTCTCCTCCCGCCTTCTCAGTTTACTCAAAATGTAAGCGATCACTCATCCCTCTTGCATCAAGACTCCGCCTAAGCCTTCCTTGGATGCGTCTGTGCATACCAAGAAGTCTGCGTCCATGTCAGGGACCTTTAGTATCGGTGCAGTTGTCAACAATTCCTTGAGCCTCCAAAATTCTTTTGCGCATTTCTCAGTCCAAACAAACTTCTTGTTCTTCTTCTTCAAATTCGTGATCGGATTTGCTATCTTTGAAAATCTCTCGACGAACCATCGATAGTATCCTGCTAAACCCATGAAGCTACGCACTTCCAGGACATTCGTAGGCACAGGCCATTCCATAATAGCCTCAACCTTGGTTGGATCCATGGTGATGCCTTCGTCGGAGATGACATGCCCTAAGTAGTGAATCTTCGATTGGTAAAAAGAGCATTTGGACAACTTCCCATACAATTTGTGCTCTCGCAGACAATGTAGTACCAAGCGCAAGTGCTTGTCATGCTCCTCCGTCGTCTGAGAGTAAATCAAAATATCGTTAATAAATACTTGGATGAACTTGTCCAAGTAAGAACACCCTATTCATCAAACTCATAAATACCCCAGGGGCGTTTGTCAGTCCAAATGGTAAAACAATAAACTCGTAATGTCCAAACATTGTCTTAAAGGTGGTCCTAATGATGTCATCATCCTTGATCTGTAACTAGTGATACCCCAATCATAAATCGATCTTGGAGAACACTGTCACACCCTTCATTTGATCGAACAGATCATCAATTCTTGACAATGGATACTGATTCTTGATCATGGCCTTGTTCAGTTGACGGTAATCAATGAAAAGCCTCCACGATCTGTCCTTCTTTCGTATAAAAATAACAGGTGCACCCCATGGTGACACACTAGGACATATCAGTCCTAGGTCCAACAACTCCTTTAGTTGCATTTTCAACTCTTGTAACTCCGGGTCGACATTCGATAAGGAGTTCTTACTATCGGTTCAGTCCCCGGTTTTAGGTCTATGGTAAACTCCAATTCCCTCTCCAGCCGCATCCTAGGTAAATCCTCTAGAAAGATGTCCACAAACTCCTTCACCACCGGAAGGTGTTCTAGACCTTTCCGTACTCCCTTCTCATTTATCGCAGGGATCGCATAAAGCTTGCACCCCTTGCGCATACTCTTCTGTATCTGTAAGGAAGAGATGAACCTCAGGGAAACTCCCTGGTTCTGTCCTACAATCACACATCTTTGTCCCTCGTCATCGACCAAGCTCAACTGTTATGTCTTACAGTTGAGTTTCGCCTCATGCGATTCCAACCAGTCCATACCAATCACGACATCATAAGATCCTAGGGTCATGGCATACATGTTGGCCCTTGTGACAAACTCTCCCAGGTTAAGGACACAGCCCGTAACCTTTCCTCCAACCTTCTGTTTGGCTCCCAAAGCCATCTCCACAAAGCTAAACTCATCCTATTCGACTGCCTTTACCTTAATCCTTTTTAGCACTACACTAGAAATGAAACTCTCGGTAGTACCAGGATCTATCAAAATACTAAGAGTCTGGTCAACGATGGTATCTGTCATCTCGAGCACAGTCGACTGGTGCTCTGCCTGGCGGTTATTCACCGCTGTATGAATCCGATGGGCCTTGCCCATATCTCCCACGGTAGTGGATCTGGATAATCTAGACGCTCTGGTCCTCTCCATAGGGCAGTCGCGCTGGTAGTGTGGCTCTCCACACATCCAACACCCCTTCTTTGGCCCAGTAGTCCTAGTACCCGAAGTAGAAAATGACGGCCCACCGGCCTGGAATCCTGGTCTGTTCTGCATAATAGGCCTAAACTGTGGTCCCTGATAAGGCATTCGTTTTTACACAACCGGCTTCGTCGTCCTGGGCGTTTGCTTTTCGTGGTGTTAGCTGTTCGATTTTCAGTCACAACTTTTGGTGTTGTGTTTCCACTCAAACCATTTTCTTTTCCATTTTGAATAGTAGCTGACTTTACTTGAAAAAGTGGACGTGTTGCCTTCAAATCTCTGAGCTGAACATCCTTTGATTCAAGATCCATGTTTAGGAAATGCAAACGACTCTCCAACTCCTTTATTTTTAGTCGAAGATGGGCTTTTTCTTCTAAAATTACTGTACGCTGTTTTACATCGCTCAACAATGAGCTATTTTTCTCCTCTAGGAACTTTTTCGTCTCTGCAATTTCTGAAAGCTTATATTGTAAATCAACAACATTTCTCTCTTTCTCCATTATTGTTTCCGTGTAGGTATCTAGATCCTTCTTGACTGAATCTAAGGTTATTTCCAACTCATCTACTTTTGTCTGGAGGGTTACCTATTTTCTTCCGAAACCAACTTTATTCTGTCCATTTCAATCAGTAAAGAATTATTTTCTTTGTCAAGGAACATTTTCTCATTCACAAGTGATGAACGTTCATCTTCCAACTGAGCTGCTGCAGCATTACTTTCATTTAACTGGGCCTTCAAGGACACTACTTCAGTGCTTAGCTCTCCAATTTGATGATTTAGTAATCCCTTTTCAGTAGCCATCGAGTCCAGCCTTGTTTGCAGCTCTGCAACATTGCTTTCAAAATTTCTCTTTTCAGAATCCCATAGATGTCTGTCTTCTACCATTTTCTGAAGTAATTCTTGACACCTTGCCTTGGATTCATTCAACCCAGATTCCAACTCAACCTTTTTCTGCTCTATATTGAAGTAAAACACTCTCGTTTTGGATAGACATATCCTCACACTCGTTTCTTGCTGCTACAATTTGTGATAAAAACCCATTCTTTTCCACCTCCCAAGCTTTACTTGTGCCTGAAATTGTCCAGATATCGCCTGAATTTCTTCATTCAATTTTAAAACTCTTGCTTCTAAAACTTTTTTATCAGAAACCGCGGCTCTGAGGTACTCTTCTTTCTCAGAAATCTCTTTCTTAAATCTTTCCTCAACTTCCTGTAAATCTTCTGAAGCATTAGAAACGCCAGCGTCGTACTCTCCAAGTTTCTTTGCAAGTTGTTTTGTGTCCTTCGCAATTGCAATTTGTTTTGTGTTCTTCTCAATATCTTCAAGCTTCTCTTTGCTTTCCCTGAAAATTTTCTTGCCGGAAATTACTTTGCTTTCCCTGAAATTTTTTTTGCCGGGATATATATAAAAGAGCACAAATGCAGTGGTCACAACTTGGCTCTCTATATATTAAACCCTTTCAGACCTCGCGTCGCCTTCCTCGCTCACGTTTAAACACTTTCAGACCTCTCGTCGCCTTCTCTCGCTCACGTTTCTTTGCTTGGTACAATTTGTTTGTTTGGTATAAGTTTGAAGTATTGATTTGTTTGGTACAAGTTTGAAGTAAATATATAATGAATGAGCCAACAAAAAATTGAATACATCTATGCACACCCGACCCTGAAAAAGAATAAAATTAAATTTAAACCAACAAAATTTTAGTTTGGAACCAACAAAATTTTAGTTTGGTGTCCACATGAAAATGTTAAAACTCAATTTGGCTCCAATTAGACAACCCGGCTTGAGATTTGGGTGTGTTGGTCGTTTTACAGATCTTATGGATTTTATTTTTATTTTTTATATTAATTAATACTAAAGATTTGGTTGGTACACATTGTTACAATACTTCAGGTACTACTTTCAAAACAACATTTAGATTTTGGTTGCATCCATTGTGAAATTACTTCAATTAATACTTTAAAAATAATAACATATACTTAGATTTAGTTTTTGTGTGGTAGTTTTGAAAATAATAACATATACTTAGATTTAGTTTTTGTGTGGTAGTTTTGAAAGTTAATAATAGCATAAGTTTTCTTTAGATTTTTTTTACATTTATACTGTTAATTTTGAAAGTTAAAAAAAAATGTAAAAACTCACTTTAGTTATGTTTGAATGGTGGGTGGAATAGTTAGAGTGGAACAACTAAATAATGGGCAGACTTGAACTAAGGAATGTAGAGTCCAGTAATGGAGTTAGTGTTTGCAAATAATTATTCTTAATCAATTATAAAGATTTGTTAATAAACTTTTAGTTTAAGTTTATGTTTTATATAAGATATTTTATTTTATTAGAAATATATATTAGTGAGGATACATGAATCTTCTTCATCCGATGTTTATATAGTTACACGAAATCCATAAGTTATAAGCAATGTTTTGAATTCTTGTTCTCAAAACAAATTGGAAGAACATATAGATATTAAAAGATCATAACTACTCTCCATTAAAAAGCCATTTAATTTAACAATTTTTGTTGGGATATTTATTAATGTCATATTATTATTAAACGATATTTCCATTTTTCACTTGGAATAGATTGTAAGATGTAGTGGTAAGGATGAAGTGTAATGGTAAATCATTTAGCATCAAGGTTAAGGGTAAAGCCTTAAGAGTTAGCTATTAAAAACTAACTAATTGAGGATAATTGGTCAAGAGTAAAGCATGAAAGAATAGGGATTAAGGATACAACATTATGGCTTAAAGGTAAGACTTTGAGTGTAAGCTTTAAAAGGAAC
>JASDQU010102768.1:108500-121535 GCA_032191745.1 Picea mariana | reverse complement strand
ACTCATGTAGTCCTAACAACATATAATTTCCATGCATAATTTATTCTTACAACACAATAACATTGAGAAATATAATTTGTACAAGTATAAAATAATTAAGCGCATTAAGTACATATTATTCAACTTAAAAATCACAAAATATAATTAAAACTTATATTTTTATGAAGTCACCAACTAGCTACAGACCAGACCTCAGACGTTTCTTCCAACCATATAAATTTTTTTTATAGCACCCTCTATAGGAGGTCACCCCTGAGATATGGATAGGACAAGGTACAATGTACCAACTCTAAGAATAGTTCCAACCTACAACTTCTCATTCCACACCATCCTTCATAACCCAATAAATTGCACCCCGTTCTCTTCATTGCAATCACTAAGGCTATCCCACTTCCCTTCTAGGGATACAACAAAGGCCAACCAGTAAGTCTTAGAAATTGTGTCTCCAAGAACTCCAACTACTATAATGGAGTCTCGAGACACCCTCCAAGCCTCACACTCAAGGAATCATGTTCGCAACTAGGAGGAATAAACCCTAACCATAACGATATATTATCATATCATTTTTTATGCTATTCTTGTTGTATAGAAAGGGTTCCTCCCACATTAAATTAATTGTAAACCTATACAAAATTCATTCTTATAACTTAATTAGGAGAACCTAAGGTTATTTTCACGGGTCATGTTTTAAGGAACACCATGTTTAGAAAATAGTATTTAGTACTAGGATTATTCCAATCCAATGTCACGACCGATGTATCATGAAATTCCCTATGTTACATTACCCAACGGTGCAATGGATAGGGTGTCTCTTAAAGAGCTAAGTGGATGACCATCAGAACCTACACTGGGAAGTTAATGCAACTGACGTAGTTCTTTACGACAAATTAAAGGTTTAGAAATGCACGTCCTACCAGGTCTACCTACCATGTTCCTGAGAGCTCTGACACTTCAAGGACCTATCCAAAGCATGCTATCCACTTCATCTATTTCACATGGCAACTGGGGAGACGTGTGCTCTGTCATTCTTTGACTACGATCGATGGGCTCGAGACACCATAACTTCCATTGCATTAGGTCTCCATACAATTTTTTTGTAAGACTTTCCTACGAAACACCATTTATTTGGGTCTAGTTGCTCTGTATAACCAAATAATGAAACAATCGAGCCATGATGACTCTATGACTTAGTGTACCTTGAATAATAGAGGTAAAACTTCTGAGGATTAAATCTTTGTTTCGAATAAAGTTATGGGTAGAGTGTTTTTGTTCCTTTTGTTAGGATTATACTATTTGTTCCTTTTTATTTCTAAGTTATTTTAAAAGGTCTGAAAAACCATGATCAAATTTCCATTATGTGTAGAAATAGTGTTCTCTTGTATAGACTAGAGATCCTATGATTTACCCATCCAGACTTAAGCTTGAAAATATACGTATTAACGGTTCTGTAAACTATAGAAAGGAAGCTCTATGTATGGGAAGGAGGTTTTGTTGGAAGACTGCCATGCGGGCCTTCATGTTCTCCAACCATATTCTCCAACCATGCCTCAACGGCTGCGCTAGCTGGGGCACCAAAGAACTCGGGAAATTTGACCTTCTCGAGTTCACGGTGAGTGCTACCAGTANCAAAGTTATGGGTAGAGTGTTTTTGTTCCTTTTGTTAGGATTATACTATCTGTTCCTTTTTATTTCTAAGTTATTTTAAAAGGTCTGAAAAACCATGATCAAATTTCCATTATGTGTAGAAATAGTGTTCTCTTGTATAGACTAGAGATCCTATGATTTACCCATCCAGACTTAAGCTTGAAAATATACGTATTAACGGTTCTGTAAACTATATAAAGGAAGCTCTATGTATGGGAAGGAGGTTTTGTTGAAAGACTGCCATGCGGGCCTTCATGTTCTCCAACCATATTCTCCAACCATGCCTCAGCGGCTGCGCTAGCTGGGGCACCAAAGAACTCGGGAAATTTGACCTTCTCGAGTTCACGGTGAGTGCTACCAGTACCGACCAGAGTGTGCGGTGGAACCTCAGGTGGTGCCAATGCCCTGGCCTCATCTCTGTCCAAATGGCTAATCAGGGCCTTAGACATGCGTTGAAAAGATCTCATCATTCCGACCACATCACCAACTACTATATTCTCCTGTCCGACAAGCTGTTCATCTTCCTGGGGATTAGATCCCTTAGGCATGAATGCTACTGAAGGCATCACGCCTCCTCCCTTAGCACCCCATCGTCTGCCTTTGCAACGTCCTCTAACCATGATTACCTACACGAATACAAGTCAACTCAATTAGCAACATTATAATAAAATCATATCAACGAAAGCCGTAGCGATCCCAAGTCGCGGGTTGAACCTCGCTCTGATACCACATGTAACATCCCCTCTTCTGGTATGACTCCTATGATGTACCACCGGTAAAAGAACCCTTAATGTTTTTTTTTTTGTGTGTGTGTAGGAAGGTAATAATGACATTATACTCAACATTGCAACACGAAGAGGAACACAACGCATGCAACTCATGCAAAAACAACATAATGACCTAACACAAAGGCACATGAAGCACCTATAAGAAATGTACGACATTCAACCGATGAAGACTACCCTACTATGGTGAGGACCTCCAGGACACATAAGCAACGCTCAAGCCCAGGTTCCCATCGATTTTGACCATTTAAGGTCTCAAGCCTGGCGACTGTTCTGAGGAACAAGGAGGTGTCTACATCCCGCCCAACATAAGTAGACCAAGCCTACTAAGATAAAGACAAACATCCTAACAACCCAATGCACCCAAAATTCATTACACAAGTAACTAGAACCCTTACAATGAGCAAATCCAATCACATTACACATTTACATAACCAAATACAAACATTACTTATAATAAACGACAACACCCTGAACGGGAAATGCAAGCTAAAAAATACTTTGTCAACAACCCAGCCATTAATCACATCCAAAATAGTCCAACTGACCATCGTGTTTAACATTGGTTACTCACCCAATAGTAAGTCAAATTCAATTAGTCCATAAATTACAATTCTATATTAACATAAAAATCAACAAGTCTGATTGCAGTTAGGTCAATGTACGACAATCTAAGTTAACATTTAAAAGTGTATCAAGTGATCAAGTCTAAATCATAGCTAGGTCATCACGTACCATCAATTTAATCCTTAATGCAATCATGGTTGGGAATGACGTGTAAGACATTAACACTTGTTACAATATAACTTTTAACCAGTAGAACTGGTCATTCCACTAAATGATCAGTAGAAGAAGTATCAGAGGCTAGGCATTAAACTTAATATCATAACATAGTGATTGGATTGAAAGAGATATAACATTTACTCACTATACTACTACAGTATTGCCTTGAAAGTAATACATTTAATCAAATTATATGACATTGACAATTAATATGGTATTGCCTTAATTTAGAAAGCTTAATCTCTACTTGGGGCAATACTTGCTAATCCCATTTAACCATTAATCATAATCTAAATGGGGAATTCTAAAATAATCCCCAAGTTATAATATAACTATCACTTAATGATATCTATAACCACATTAGCTATATCAAAGTAGAATGCTAAATATGACATTGGTAAACAATTAATTACACATGACGTCTATCTATAGTAACTATATCAATATCTAACTGTCTATTCACATAAAGAAGGAAACCGCTTAACTAACAACATCACTGTAGTAGTTAATGTTTGCAGTGAGAATGTTGGGTACACTCAATTGCCAGAGAAGGAAGGACAATACCACCRCTGAAGGATCAACTTGCGATCATACTACAACAACTCAATCAACAAATTGATGGMAAAACGTGGTCCTTAAGGAAGTAAACACARCCATCCTTAATGGCCTGTCGTGGTTATAAAATCGGTGTAACAGTATGAATGAAATCTGTGTAACAATAAACGAAGTATAAATTCACACTTGTCAGAAATAAAAATTACAGTGCCAGAATTCCATTCGTGATGTCATCAAGCGAGTGGCTGTACATTTAAAATGAAGTGCCATCAATGAAATTTGTATTTCGTAATAATAATATTTCATTGCCAAAATGAAGTCATGGTGCCAAGTCACGGTAACAACAAGGAGGTAGATTTGTGACAGTAGGAGTTGTGGTAATAAAATCAGGGTAACAATAAAAATCTGGGTAACCAAAATCATGGTAAATTAACAGCAACTCAAACACATTTATTGGGCTAAAACCATGGACATTTCAACAACAATCTATGTCAACCCTTAAAAGCAAAAATGTGGCAATTATAGCAAGCTCCGACAACATTCTAAGAGCAAAATCATCGGTAATTACAACAACATAGTCAACTTCTGATTATCAAAATCATGCTCATTCTGGCAAGTAAATATGTGATTTAATGGCTAAAATCATGGGTGAATTCTACAGCAACACAGTCACAATTTTAGATGGCAAAATTGTGTTGCAAAACACACCTAAAGTAAATTACCTATTTTCTATCATGAAATGATAAACACAACATTTTACCATCACACCAGAAGGGGATTTCGTTTTTCCTGTCATTAAATAACAAGCAATTTGTTGTACTATCACACGAGAAGGGGATTTTGTTTTTCCTGTCATTAAATAACAAGAAATTCRTTGTGCCATCACACCGGAAGGGGATTTTGTTTTCCCTATCATTGAATAACAAGAAATTCATTGTGCCATCACACCAGAAGGGGATTTCATTTTTCCTATCATTAATAATAGGCAATTACTGTAGTAACCAAGGGGAACAAGGAAAACAAGAAAAACAAAAAAATGTTTTTCCATTCCAGGATACCAAATATAAAAATGCAGATAGAGAATCAAATCATTTTTCGATTGTCAGAATACCAATACAACGCATATAGGAATAACAAATAAAAAAAATGTATTTTTCCATTTCTAGAATACCAAAACAATGCAGACATCAGTAAGAGGGACGCAAGGATCCAATGGGAAGGGTCCTGGAATGATTGCAGGAGTTCTATCAGTCAAGGCATAGAGAAAACCAACCAAGACAACAAATAATCCACACGCGGAGGTCGTTTCCAGATGGCGGAATCAACAATCAACCAGGGACAAACATCAAGGGAATTCGGCTAACCAGTTCGTCCTTCGCTCATCATCCTCGCAGATAAAATAAGGGTGTTTAGATCCATAGGTCTTTTAATTCTAAGTCGAAAACCATAGATCAGGCTCCTGGCCAACTACTCAGGCGAGGACTGGTGAGCTAGGGATGAAGGCTAAATAACCACAAAGGTCACAGTCAACACAGCAAGGTGGTCAAGACATGCAGGAAAACAAAGGCCATGGGAGTCAAAAACCATTGAGCTAGGMTAAGGAAAGTTTCAGTCATCAATTTAAAAAAAAACATCAGTTTACTTCTTCATTAAATAAGCAGATCCAAGCATAAGTCCTAGTACATTCTACCATACAAAAATGAAGAGAGCATATCGTTGCCTCATCACCCACTTTGAATGACGTGCCACACGCTCTGTGCAACTCTTTCTCGCCGACCSTCGAGACTTCACCGATACCTGCCAGCCAATGCTACAGGAAGTCTTCTTCCCCCTTAGCCCCCTGATATGTAAAGGGGCCACACACTCACTATCCAGAGATTTCGACTAGCTCCCAGCTCACCTCTCAAGGCYGATCTACCACTCCTCACCGATATGGGTATCCCAACTCCCACAAGTTAAGTCAGTCAAGAAGATATTTCTRCARCGTAACGTTATGAAAATAAAAGATCCCCAACCTCCATCTCCTCCCTTCATAGAGTTCCGTGGTTCCTTACTTTCCTAAAATMTCGTTTAATTAAGTTTTTAAAATTTAATTCCCAAAAATTCCTCCCCGTACAAGTGTCATYCATCCCCTTCATTCCTCCAAAAATTAATTTCTTTAATTAATTAATTAACTTTATTTCCCTCACCCACTTGGATTTATTCCTAGAATCACTCCTAGGTGTCCCCAAATTCTCTTACAGGTTTTAATGGCTTTCCCTATTATTAAATTGCTAGTTCAGTTTAAATTAGAAAGCTCTTAATTTGTATATACTTTACTAAGTTTGACTTTCATCTTTTTTTTTTCTAGTTCCCCTTTTTCCCTTTTTATGTTACCCTTTTTCCTAGTTTCCTAATATTTTAGATTTTCCCTCTTTCCCCTTTTTATTTAGAACTCAAAAAGGCAGGTGTGGAGATTAACCCCTTTTTCCCTTTTCTCTTTTAATTATATATATTAAATTATCATAAAATAATAAAATGATTAATTCCCTTTTTAAAGTTTAATCCAACCTATTTTTTTTTGTTATGAATCAATTTAATTTCTTACTCCCTTCGTGTTACAAGATTTAACGAAGAGTATAATTATTATTTATGTTGTTTTTATTCTTATTATTATTAATTTTTTTTTTATAGCTAGATAAAATTTTACCACTAGCATAGTTTAGACTTAGACCTTAAATTTTCATACAGGGCGAAATTTAATTAGGGAATTTGTTTTAAACATTTCTTAACATGTTATTCGTCTTAAGGCCATCTAGGTTCAGTCATCTACCATCAATAACGTGACATGCCCTTTAGGATGCACTAGGTGATCCAAGGGTGCCACTAGCCTTAATCTGTTTCCCTTGCGCGATGTGCCCTTCACGATGGACTACGTTCTCCAAGGGTGCCACTCGCCTCTTGATTGAATTGGTAGACATTAATAACCCTTGGAGTCTATACTCCGCTAGGTGAACATTTGGGAGGCTAAGGGCCTCTAAGGAATAAGGCCCCCACCTTATTGCGCGCCCCTTAGAATCATCGTGGGCTACTATCGCAGTCTACCCTCACGGCATCGTGTGTCCTCTCAAACTAGGTAAATGTTAACCTACAGTTTGAGCCATGACAGGAGTGCTAGTAGGATGTGGCAGGGTTGTTGTCCACACCTCTCCCTAAACATCTCTACTAGTCGTGCGTGACCCCTTCACTCCTTATGTGAGTCTGGTCGACAAGATATCGTCAGCCTGCATCATCAACAAATCATGTCAAAACATATCCATATCATATCATCTAATTAGATGCACTAATATCACAATAAAACAATCAAACCCCAATGGTACACTCCCTGACTCCATCTAGAGTCCAAGGGGTTCCATCGATGCCTCTGCATCCTTGAGGTCACAAATCCTGCACACTCAGTAAACTGAGTCAATAGCACGTGTCTATGTCAATGCAGTAAAACAACATGTCATCAACCCATAACGCCTCATAATCAAAATCTAAAGTTTTAATAGCATAATAATCCGGATCACTTGTGAGCAAGTGTCCTCAAAGAATAAGTTCACTTAGTGCGCCAAAGCGGGATGTTACATACTTGGTCTAAACTTCATCCCGAAGTTTCGCAGTATAAATGCCGAAATAAAGTGTATCACAGTAGGATATGTCTATCTATAAAACAAAAATGCAAACTGCTAGCACATATCATATGCATCCTCCCAGGTCGCCGAGTGTGGACTATAATTGTCCCACTGGACCTTGAATTTCTCTATCGTTCAACGTCGTAGCTGTCGAACGTGATGATCTAAGATGCGGATCGGCTCAGCCATGAGCACCCCCTCGTTCGTCACCTGCAAGGAAATCATGTCAATAACATGTAGGATCACTAATATAATGTCTCAAAACAGATACATGAAAAACATCGTGCATGCACCTCCAAGAATCAGGCAAGGCTAGTCGATAGGCCACGGGTCCCTTTCTCTCCACAATATCGAAAGGTCCCACATACCTAGGAGAGAGTTTATCTCCCTTCCCAAACTTGATCGAACTCTTATGTGGTTTAACTCGCAAGAAGACTCAATCGCCAACCTCGTAACTACGGTCGACACGGTGCGCATGGGCATAACTCTTTTGTCGATCCTGCGCTTCTTTAATCCTTTGTCTTATTCTTTGCATTTGCTCTTCCATTTCTTAGATCGCTTCTAGTCCCACCAAGACCCTATCCTCAAGACAATCCCAACCCGAAGGCGTCCGACATGGTCTCCCATAAATAAAATCGAAAGGCGCCATCTTAATGGTGCTCTAGTAATTGTTGCTGTAATCGAACTCCACCAGTGGAAATAATTCTTCCCAACACTTTTGTTGCTCCATTACGTACATGCGCAACATGTCCTCCAAGGTCTGGTTCATTCGTTCGGTCTGCCCATCAGTCTTCGGGTGATACGCAGTACTAAAGTTAAGTTGGGTTCCCAAGGCCTCTTGGAAACTCATCCAAAATCGTCCAGTAAACACTAATCCTCGATCAGATATAATCCTCTTAGGCATGCCATGTAGTCTCATAATCTCACTGATGAAAACTCTAGCTATGTCAAGTGACTGATATGTCGTATGCATAGGAATAAAGTGAGCACTCTTCATGAGAGTGTATACTACTACGAAAATCGAGTCATGTCTCCTCATCGTTAGTGGCAATCCAATGATAAAATCCATCAAGATAACCTCCCATTTTGATTCTGAAATAGCGTGTGGTTGTAGTAATCCTGTTGGGTGTCTATGTTAAGCCTTTACCTGCTGACATTCTAGACATCTGGCCACATAGCTGACTATGTCTGCCTTCATTCCCTTCCAGAAGAATATGGGTTTAAGGTCTTCCCTCATCTTCGTGACTCTCGGGTGAGCCATGTAAACTTCTCTATATCCCTCGATCAATATCAACATCCTCAACTCATCAGTCGGTGGTACGTAGATCTAATTTTTAAACCTCAATAAACACTCGCTATCAAACAAAAATCCTTCAAATCGTGGTACCATCATTGTGCTTTGTCCGATAAAACCCTCGACCTCTTTGTACCAGTCATCATCACACTGTAAAGTTAGAATCTTTTCACATAGATTCGTTTGAAGAGGCAGCACCAAAACGATGCGTGGTCTCCTACTCAATGCATCCACCACTCGGTTCATTGTTCCTTTTATGTAAGTAATCTCGAAGTCATAATCGCTAAGCAATTCCGACCAACACCATTGTCGTGCATTTAGGTCGCTTTACGTAAATATGTGTTGTAGTCCACAGTGGTAAGTCTTTAGATCAAAATTTATTCCAATAAGGTAGTGTCTCCAAACCTTCAAGGCATATACGATGGCTAACAACTCCAAATCATGCATCGCGTAGTTATTCTCATGCCTTCTTAGTTTCCTTGAAATGTAAGAGATCACTCATCTGTCTTGCATCAAGACTCCACCTAAGACTTCCTTGGATGCATCAGTGCATACCAAGAAGTCCATGTCCATGTCAGGGACCTATAGTATCAATGTTGTTGTCAACAACTCCTTGAGCCTTCGAAATGATTCCACGCATTTGTCGGTCCAAACAAACTTCTTGTTCTTCTTCTGCAACTCTGAGATCGGATTTTCTATATTCAAAAATCCCTCGATGAACCATCGATAGTATCCTACTAAACTCATGGAGCTATGCACTTCTGGCACATTCGTCAGCGCAAGCCATTCCATAATAGCCTCGACCTTGGCTGGATCCATAGCGATGCCTTCACCGGAGATGACATGCCCTAAGTAGTGAATCTTAGATTGATAAAAAGAGCATTTGGAAAACTTCCCATACAGTTTGTTCTCTCGCAAACACTGTAGTACCAAGCGCAAGTTCTCATCATGCTCCTTCATCGTTCGAGAGTAGATCAAAATATCATCAATGAATACTTGGACGAACTTGTCCAAGTACTCGTGGAGCACCCAATTCATCAAACTCATAAATACCCCTGGGGCGTTTGTCAGTCCAAACGATAAAACAGTAAACTTGTAATGTCCAAACCTCGTCTTAAAGGCGGTATTAGGGACGTCATCTTCCTTAATCCGTAATTGGTGGTATCCTGATTGCAAGTCGATCTTTGAGAACATCGTTGCACCTTTCATTTGATTGAACAGATCATCAATTCTCAGCAAGGGATACTGATTCTTGATTGTGGCCTTGTTTAGTTGACGGTAGTCAATGCAAAGCCTCCATGACCCATCCTTCTTTCATATGAAAATAATAGGTGCACCCCATGGTGACACACTAGGATGTATCAGTCCTAGGTCTAGCAACTCCTTCAATTTCATTTTCAACTCTTGTAACTCTCGGGTCGACATCTGATAAGGCATTCTCGCTATCGGTTCAGTTCCCTTTTTTAGGTCTATAGTGAACTATAACTCCCTGTCTGGCGACATCCCAGGTAACTCCTCTGGAAATACATCCGAAAACTCTCTCACCACCAGAAGGTGTTCTAAACCTTCCATTAATCCCTTTTCATTTAACGCAAGGATCGCATAAATCTTGCACCCCTTGCACATGCTCTTCCGTAGTTGTAAGGAAGAGATGAACCTCAGGGAAACTCCTTGGTTCCGTCCTACAATCAAATGTCTCTATCCCTTGTCATCGACCAAGATCAATCGTTTTGTCTTATAGTTGAGTATCGCCTCATGCGATTCCAACTAGTCCATACCAATTACGACGTCATAAGATCCTAAGATCGCGACGTACATGTTGGCCCTTGTGACAAACACTCCCAGGTTAAGGATACATCCCATAACCTTTCCTCCATCCTTCTGTTTAGATCCCGAAGCCATCTTTACGAAGCTAAAATCGTCCTGTTCGACTACCTTTACCTTAATCCTTTTTAGCGCTGCACCGGAAATGAAACTCTTGGTAGCACTGGGTTCTATCAAAATACTAAGGGTCTGGTCAGTGACGGTACCTGTCATCTCAAACATAGTCGACTGATGCTCTACCTAATGGTTATTCACCACTGCATGAATCTGATGGGCCTTGCCCATATCTCCCACGGTTGTGGGTCCATCTGATCTGGACACTCTAGTCCTCTCCACAGGGTATTCACACTGGTAGTGTGTCTCCCCACACATAGTCCTTCTTTGGCCCAGTAGTCCTGGTACCTGAAGTAGAAGATGATAGCCTACCGAACTGGAATCCTGGTCTGTTCTGCTGAACATGAATAAACTGTTGCTGCTGCGGTCGACATTTCTATTGATACTGTGGTCCCCGATAATGTGTCCGCTGCTGAGCTGTCAGTCGTCGAAGTGTAGTGAAAGTGGATCCCCTTTGGAAGCCACGATATCCCAGCATATGTCTGGCTGGTGTTTGATGATACTGTGCTCTAGATAACACCTGCCCTATTGGTCTCGGTGGAGTCATGCTCTAACCCCTACTGATAAGCTCCTCCTCCATTATGAGGGCCTTCTGGACGATATCATGCAAGGTTTGAGGCATACAAATTATGTCCTTTGCACATATGTTGTCATTAAGGTTGAACAAGAACTTGTTGACCTTAAGTTTCTCATTGTTAAGGTGTAGAGCATACCGGAGCAGCTCCATAAAATGGGCCTCATACTCTGGCACCGTACAATCGCCTTGTCATAAGGCATTGAACTCGTTGAGCTGATGCTCAATGAATTCCTATGAAAGGTATCTCGCTCGGAACCGTTCCTTGAATACTTCCCATGACACGTCTTCAATGACAATGTTCAACTGCGGTAGGAGCATCTTCCAGCATAGAAGAATGCTTCCTTTCAGTTGGAATACCACCATGTAGACCTTCATGTTGGAGGTATAATCACCAAGTGCAAAGCACATCACCATATTCTCCAACCATGCCTCAGCGGCTGCGTCGTCCGGGGCACCAGTGAACTCGGGAAATTTGACCTTCTCAAGTTCATAGTGAATGCTACCAGTACTGATCGAAGCGTGTGGTGGAACCTTAGGGGGTGCCGGGGCCCTGGCCTCATCTCTGTCCAAACGACTGATCAGGGCCTCAGACATGCGTTGAAAAGATCTCATCATTCCGACCACATCAGCAACTGCTATCTTCTCCTACCTGACAACCTATTCATCTTCCTGGGGATTTGACCCCTCAGGCATGAATGCTACTGGAGGCATCACTCCTCCTCCCCTATCACCCCATCGTCTTCCTCCGCGACGTCCTCTAACCATGATTACCTGCACGAATACAATTCAACTCAATTAGCAACATTATAATAAAATCATATCAATGAAAGTTATAGTGATCCCAAGTCGTGGGTTGAACCCCGCTTTGATACCACATGTAACATCCCCTCTTCTGGTACGACTGCTAAGATGTACCACTGGTGAAAGCACCCTTAATTTTTTTTTTTTTGTGTGTGTATAGGAAGGTAATAATGATATTATACTCAACATTGCAACACAACGACGAACATAACGCATGCAACTCACGCAAAAACAACATAACGACCTAACATAAAAGCACATCAAGAACCTAGAAGAAATGTACGACATTCAACCGACGAAGACTACCAACCCGTCCTACCCTGCAATGGTTAGGACCTCCAAGACACATAAGCAACGCTCAAGCCTAGGTTCTCATCAATTTTGACCATTTAAGGTCTTAATCCTGGCAACTGTTCTGTGGAACAAGGAGGTGTATACATCCTTCCCGACACAAGCAAACCAAGCCTACTAAGCTAAATAAAAAAATCCTAACAACCCAACGCAGCCAAAATTCATTACACAAGTCACTAGAACCCTTACAGTGAGAAAATCCAATTACATTACACGTTTACATAACCAAGTACAAACATTACTTATAATAAACAACAGCACCCTCAACGGGAAATGCAAGCTAAAAACGACTTCGTCAACAACCCAACCATTAATCACGTATAAAATAATCCAATTGACCATCGTGTTTAACATCGGTTACTCATCCAATAGTAAGTCAAATTCAATTAGTCCATAAATTACAATTCTATATTAACATAAAAATGAACAAGACTGATTGCAATTAGGTCAATGTATGCCAATCTAAATTAACATTTAAAAGTGTATCAAGTGAGCAAGTCTAAATCATAGCTGGGTCATCACGTACCATCAATTTAATCCTTAAAGCAATCATGGTTGGGAATGACGTGTAAGACATTAGCACTTGTTACTATATAACATTTAACCAGTAGAACTGGCCATTCCACTAAATGATCAGTAGAAGAAGTATCA
>JASDQU010102768.1:61472-82427 GCA_032191745.1 Picea mariana | reverse complement strand
CGAATTTGAATCTCAGTAGCAAGCCTGAGAAGGGGGAGGTCGAAGCTGTTGCGAGCGTGAATGCGCAAGGGCTAGAAGACTTCAACACTCTGAAGGTCCCTGAAGTCGGCATAGGAAGGGTAGGAAGGTTCTCTGAAGGAGAAAGAAGGACAAAGCCCAGGAGAGATAGTTCTTTTGTTTCGCTGCGGGACCTGACCCCAGTGAAGTTCGCACAGGACGAAGGTGGTGGAATGAAAGAGTTCCCAAGAGGAAGGGCATCGACAGGTTGAAATCCCCGTGAAGTTCCGCGAAGTTCCGAGGACCGTCAGATCGTGGAGAAGATGCGCGGAAGATAACCCGTGAGTACAGGTGGAGAAGAAGCAAAGTCCATTTGGCTTCGGGGTTTCGGCATTCGGGGATTGACGAGGAAAGAGGTTTACCCCTCGTAAAATCACGAGTCGTGATTCCCCGAAGAAAATCTGAACCATTGATTCAGACAGGGACACGTGGCGCAGGATCCCTTTAGATCGGGGTTCGGCGTTCGGCGTTTCACAGAGCAAGAGTTTTATACTCTTCGAAATCGCGAAGTGCGATTTCCCGATTCGACCAGATCCGTCAATCATAGCGTGGACACGTGGCGGAAGATCCCGAGGGGGTCAGAGTTCGGGATTTTGCAAGGTCTGTAACCTTGTGCTGCAGAAAATGCGAATTTTCGAATCACGATTTCCCGATAGAACGAGAAAGAGACAGGTGTCAAGGCGTGAGGCCTCACCACGGGAAGCTGATAGGCGGCATCAGAGTATCGGGGTTCGGGGTTTTGTGATACAAGATTCTTATGCCCATTGAAGTCACGAAGTGCGATTCCCCGATTTGATCGTAGCCGTCGTTTTCTGGAGGGACAGGTGGCACGAATCCAGAGCATCGGAGTTTCGGCACTCGGGGTTTGGCGAGGTAAGATTTTTATGCCCCGTGAAATCGTGAATCACGATTTCCTGAATCAACTGGGGCCGTCGATCATCAGAGAGACGCGTGCCATTAGATCCCGGATATCGGGGTTCGACGTTTCGGAGTTTTCGATACCAAAGGAAATTTGTGTCGTGGATTCGCGATTCGCGAAATCCCAAGGTTGACGTGGTAGTGTGGGACCACGAGACTCACTGGAAGACAGGTGGCGTTCTGTCAGGGTTCGGGGCTCGGGGTTTTGTGCTGCATGAGACGCACGACAACATAACCGCCGATTTCCCGATAGGGAAGGAGCATTGACCCTGTTNTAAGATTTTTATGCCCCGTGAAATCGTGAATCACGATTTCCCGAATCAACTGGGGCCGTCGATCATCGGAGAGACGTGTGGCATTAGATCCCGGATATCGGGGTTCGACGTTTCGGAGTTTTCGATACCAAAGGAAATTTGTGTCGTGGATTCGCGATTCACGAAATCCCAAGGTTGACGTGGTAGTGTGGGACCACGAGACTCACTGGAGGACAGGTGGCGTTCTGTCAGGGTTCGGGGCTCAGGGTTTTGTGCTGCATGAGACGCACGACAACATAATCGCCGATTTCCCGATAGGGAAGGAGCATTGACCCTGTTGACCATCGGGGTTCGGGGTTTGGGACTACATGTGAATCGTGCCCGCGTAAACCGTGAACTCCTGAATCACGATATCCCGAATTTCAAAGAGGGGATCGCCAAAGGAGTATCCGTGTGGGTGAGAAATTCCCGAGAGGCATAGGAGGGGTTTGAACCCTTCGGGCGTGAGTAAAGAAGGTCCTGGTGGAGCGACTGCTCGGTGAGGGGCAGTAGGTGTCATGTAGGAAGAACACTCCACACCTATTCTTCCTTTAATTTGGTAACAAATCCTCATCACCTCAGATCCAAGGTGTTAGGGATAAATTTTTTTGATGTAATCATGGTTTGAGTGGGAGTTTGGGAAAAGGAAATCTTAAGTATATATGGATTTGAAATGGAGAAGCTTAGTGTCACTAACTTTGATGAAAAGTGAGAGGTGTTGAAGAAAAGGAAGAGAATCCTTATTGATTTTGTTTGGCCAAGTCAATGTTATTGAATGTTTATGAAGAAGGAAATATAGCAACGCTTTGGAAAAAGTTTTGTATCTAGTGGATCGTTAGTTTAGTTTTCTTTTGCGAAAAAAATTCTTTGAGTTCAAAATGTTTGTTGGTGATTCTATAGTTGATCGCCTAAATACATTTAATACTATTTTGACCTAGTTGGTCTTAATTGGAGTTACTATGGATGAGGAGGATCCTTTTTTGTTTTATTTTCAGACTAATGGGACTACCTGGTACTCACCATTAGAATCAGTATAAAGAAATTTGTTCTTGATGAGGTCATGGATGCTTTACTATGAGAGGAGGTGAGAAAAACATCTTATGAATCCACTAAGGAGGCCTTGGTTGTTCATGGAATATTGAAGGAAAAATGTAGGAAGAGATAAAATGGAAGATTCAACTCCCGTGGGAAACACAAGGACTCAAAGGAAGAGAAGATGAATAATAAGAAGGAAAATAATGATTTTGATGATGTGTCTAAAACAAATTCTCAATAGGATAGTGGATATGATTTTGTTGTATCTTTGGAAACTCATGAAAGCAAAGGTGCATGGTTCACTCCGCAGCTTCCTTCCACGTGACTTCCCATTGTCACTAGTTTTTAGTGTATGTGAAATATGATGGTGTGTTGATGTACCTTAGTGATGAGTCTCCTCTTACAAAATTTGTCGCTCGTACAATATTGAAGAGTAAAGGGGATCCATGGAGTTTTTCGTATTCTAGGTTAGACACAAAACCTAATATCAATAATCACACTTAATGATGTGGGCGTGCAGGTTGTTTTCTCTAACAAAGGGCATAATATGTCCTGTGGAACTATTGTAGTCACTAAGTTTAATATTTCTTCTACTTTTTCATCAAAGAGATCTTGATCTACAATTTAGACATGAAAAAACACATAGAAAGATAGAAAGAATGGTAATTCGAATAGTTATAGTGAAATAACTAAAGGATGGGTGGAGCTGAGCAAAATAATGAAGAGTGGAGTAATCAAGTTAGTGTTTGTAAATAATTCTTCTTAATCAATTATAAAAATTTGTTAATAAGCCTTAAGTTTATGTTTTGTACAAGGTTTTTTGTTTCATTAGAAATATATATTATTAAGCATATATGAATCTTCTTCATCCCATGTTTATATAGTTACATGAAAACCATAAGTCATAAGAAATGTTTTGAATCCAGTCTCAAAAAAAAATGGAAGAACATATAGATATTAAAAGATCATAGTTAGTCTCCATTGAAAATCCATTTAATCTCATAGATTTGGTTGGGAAATTTACTTATTTATTCTCTCGGAAAATAATGGAAGGTTTGCTAAAACTTTCTTTGAAATCATGAATAATTTTTAGGTAAAGTCATATTATTATTAAATAGTGTTTTCATTTTCCATGTGGAATAGATTGTAAGGCCTTGTGGTAAGGATAAAGTGTAAGTTCACAAGTCAAGGACAATGTTGGTTGTAAAGGGTCAAGGATTACAAAATCATAAGTTATAATAAGGAAGAGTCAATCTTTAAAATTTATGGTTAAAGGAATAACATTTGAGTAATATGTCTATAGCATTAAGTATGAAGTCGTAAGGGTAAATCACATAGCATCAAGGTTAAGGGTAAAGACTTAAAAGTTTTTTATTAAAAACAAACTAATTGAGGATAATTGATCAAGATTAAATCATGAAAATTAGGGATTAAGGCTAAATCATCAAAAATTAGGGAATAAGGATACAACGTTATGGTTTAAAGGTAACACTTTAAGTGTAAGCTTTAAAATGAACTATTTGAGGGGAAGTGATCAACAATAAATAATTAAGAATTAGGGGTCATAGATGAAGTATTAATCATTAGAGATTAGTGGTGCAAGGTTAAATATTATGATTCAATAATCAAATGGAAAAGGGTTCAACATTAAGAGTCAATAATGGAATTTTGTTTGGACGATGTGTGGCATACAACTTGTAGTGTTGTAATGTAGAGCAGTGGTAGTGGTAGGCTATGGTTAGTGGAAAACACACTATAATACCTAACGTATTCGTATGTTGACGAAATTTCTTAAGAATCCTTATGTTATTTTTGAACAATATTGTAACCATTTAGTTCCTAAATAATTCATTGAATGTGATTTTAAGTGCATGATTCTTGTCCCATAAGGGGTTTCCCTAGGAAATGTTGTTCTTAAGTGTTTGTTGTTTATTTAATTTGTTTGCAATTGTTATATTTTAATATTTTTTTTTGCATATTATTCCACACCTATGGTTCCTTTAATTTGGTATCAAAGCCTCATCACCTCAAATAAAATGTGTTATGTACATTGTTTTTTAATCTAATCATGGTTTGAGTAGGAGTTTGCAGAAAAGGAAATCTTGTTGTAGGGAAATGTCAAGTAGACCTAGATTAGAAATGGAGAAGTTAATTGGGACTAAGTTTGAGTCATGGAATATCAATATGGAGGACCTTCTCATAGATTGATATCTATGGGTTGGAATATCAAGAATCAAACCCACTGGTATGAAAGTTGAAGAGTGCGTGGTGTTGGATAAAAATATAGTCATCCTTATTGATTTTGTTTGTCTGATTCAATATTATTGAATGTTTCCGAAGAAAAAATGTAGGAACTCTTTAGAAGAAATTGGGGGATTTGTGTCAAGATAGATCATTAGTTAATATTTTTTTTCTCTAAACAAATTATTTGCTTTGACAATGTGTGTTGGTGATTCTATAGCTGATCTCCTAAATGCATTTAATACTATTGTGACCTAGTTGATCTTAGTTGGAGTGAATATGGATGAGGATAATCATTTTCTATTTTTTTTTGAGACTAATCATACTACCTTGTAATGAGCATTAGAAGAAATATAAATACATTGGTTCTTGATCGGTTCATGGGTGCTTTACTCTCAGAGGAAGTGAGGAAAACATCTTATGAATCCACTGAGACATCCTTGGTTATTCATGTAATATTTAAGGAAAAAGGTAGGAAGAGAGAAAAAATAATACTCAACTCCGGTGGGAGATATAAGTCTCCTAGAAATTCCAAGAAAAAATGTTGGGACTATGTCAGGCATTTAAGAAGGGACTTGAAGGAACATAAGCAGAATAATAAGAAGGAAAATAATGATTCTGATGATGAGTCTAAAAAAAATTCTCAAGAGGATAATGGAGATTCTTTTATCAAGTACCTTTCAAAACTAATGCAAGTGAGAGTGCATGAATGATAGACTTTGGAGTTTCCTTCCATATGACTTCACAATGAAACTAGTTTTTCAGTGTATGTGAAATATGTTGTTGGGTTGATATACCTTAGTCATGACTCTCCTGTTAAAAAAGTTGGCCATGGTATATTCTTCATCAGCCGCCATGATGGAAGAGTAAAGGGGATCAATGGAGCCTTGCACATTTTAGTTTTGGCATAAAACCTAAGATCAATAAGCAAATTTAATGATGTGGGTGTGTAGGTTGTTTTTTCTAGAAAAGGGAGTAAGAGGGCATGCTGATATATTATAGTTGTTAAGGGTGGTTGTGTGGGAAGTAAGTCCCATCTTGATGGATGCATTATATAGTGTAATATTTCTTAGAGTTTTGTAGCAAATAGATCTAGAGGATATACACCTTAACAATCAAAACCTCCTAAACAAGATCTTTCTTCAAAGATTAATTTACCCACAGAGATGACATGTTATGGCACCAAATATTGGACCATATAGGTGAGAAGGGCTTATGGGCCTTGAAAAAAAAAATATTTTTTATAAATTGCATGCTTATGCTCCTGAGTTTGATTTTTGTGAGTGGTGCATATATGAAAAACATAATCGTGCTAAATTTGTTTCTCGTTCTCTCAAATTTTCTAGGTTGTTGGACTTAATTCATTTTAATGTATCTCATTGAATTAAGGTTGTTTCAATTTATAAGGATTTATATTATCTGTGATTCTATGATGATTATTATATAATTACATGGGTTTGTTTTCTTAGAACAAATCTAAGGTTTTAAGTTGATTCAACGAACTTAAGGCTCTCTTGGAAAATACACATGTTTAAAGGATTAAGGTGTTGAGGAATGAAAATGGAGGTAAGTTCCGTTCAAAATAGTTTGATAAGTTTTGTAAGTATAATGGAATCAAAAGTAATACGAAAAATTTGTATACCCATCAAAATATTGGATTTTTAAAATGGATGAACCAAACATTGATGGAGAGATCTAGGAGTATGCTTAGTGGAGCTAGCTTAGAGAAGAATTTCTAGAAACAAAAAATTATTACTACATGTTTCTTTATTAATAGGTCTTCCACATTAGCTCTTAGGTATAAGACCCCTATGGAGGTTCGTATGAGGAGGAATACCTCACTTCAACATATTCATCTTTTTTTTTGTGAAGCATATGTTCATGTTCTTGAAGAGAAGTGATCAAAGTTGGGTAACAATGTTGTGAGATATATTTTAATTATCTGTGGTGTTGGAGTGAAAGAGTATAAGATTTCGTATCATGTGGATGGAAAGGTTTTTTATACAAGGAATGTTAATTTCATAGAAGTTAAGCCTTCTCCCATAGTGGTGGAGCTAAAAGAGGATGATAAGAAGAAACTTGTTCAACTACCACCTGATCGAGAAATATGAGCCAAATAGTCTCTTTTATTTTATAGTTATATTTTCTTTATATGCTAACACTAATGAGACTATAAATGTGAAAGATACAATGGATATGGAAGATTAAAAGTGCTAGAAATTGGCCATGGATAAAGAAATGAATGCACTTGTAAATAATGATACACGGGACTTGGTATCATTTCGTAATGGATGAAAACCCATTTTATGTAAATGGGTGTTAAAAAGAAAGGTTGGTTTAGAGGGAAATTTTTAAAAGCATAAGGCATGGTTGATTGCAAAAGGACATTACTAGTTTGAGGGGATATACTTTGGTGAGATATTTTCCCTACTTACTAGTTAGAATTTATTAGTTTCCTATTATTTGTAGCAACAACTTTTATTTATAGCTAGAACAAATGGATATGAAAACATGATTTCTACATGGTCACTTCAAGATGGATATATATATGAAAGAGCCATAGAACTATGTTGAAAAAGGTAAAATTTAACAGACCCTCACTCACTTATGGTCTTGTGTCACATAATCCAACTTTTATGAATATGAAATTTTATGAATTTTCTTTTACCGAGAACTCATTAAAAATGTGATACCATTTAATGATTATTCCCAACAAGTATCTCTGACCCATTGTATTATTATTCCCTTTATATGAACACTCATGCAGTCCTAACAACATATAATWTCCATGCATAATTTATGCTTACAACACAATAACATTGAGAAATATAATTTGTACAAGAATAGAATAATTAAGTGCATCAAGTACATATTATTCAACTTAAAAATCACAAAATATAATTAAAACTTGTCTTTTTATGAAATCACCAACTAGCTACAGACCAAACCTCAAACGTTTCTTCCAATCATATAATTTTTTATATAGCACCCTCAACAGGAGGTCACCCCTGAGATATGGCTAGGACTCCACAAGGAAAACTGATACATAATCCAAATATACTCTAACATTCAAAAAAATAATGGGTAGGACAAGGTACCAACTCTAATAATAGTTCCAACCTACAAATTCTCATTCTGCATCATATTTAATAACCCAATAAATTGCACCCCCTTCTCTTCATTGAAATCACTAAGGCTATCCCACTTCCCTTCTAGAGATACAACAAAGGCCAACCAGTAAGTCTTAGAAATTGTGTCTCCAAGGACTCCAACTACTATAATGGAGTCTTGAGACACCCTCCAAGCCTCACACTCAAGGAATCATGTTCGTAACTATTTTCCATATAAGTCTCTATCCTTATCCATGTAACCCAAGGAGAAATATATACCCAAATCTACCTAGTATTCACAAGGGTAAATATAGTCATAGTGGATCCTTAGCTAGCACCAAAAATACAATGGTAATAATGAACAAGAATTATGTAATGAATGATAATGGATGAATTTTACACTATTTTCCCACTTTATGTATGGAAGTTATTGTAATGAACTCCATAATTAGCTAAAAAAAAAATCGAGGGGGAAAGCTTTAGTCTTATTGTCAATGACAATATAGATCCGATCAATGCTTTCAACCATTCATTACCCAACTCATTTATTTTATTTCAACTTAAAAACTTTATTAAAAAAGAAACTATCCACACGAGAAATAATACTTTAACCATAATGATATCTTCTCATATCATTCTTATACTATTCTTGTAGTATATAAATCTTTTTCCATATTAATTTATTTCTAAACTAGGAGGAATGACCCCTAACTATAATGATATATTATCATATCAATTTTTATGCTATTCTTGTTGTATATCAAGGGTTCCTCCCACATTAAATTAATTGTAAACCTATACAAAATTCATCCGTATAACTTAATAAGGAGAACCTAAAGTTCTTTTCACGGGTCATGTTTTAAGGAACACCATGTTCAGAAAATAGTATTTAGTACTAGGATTATTCCAATCCCATGTGAGAACCCATGTATCATGAAATTCCCTATGTTACATTACCCAATGGTGCAATGGATAGGGTGGCTCTTAAAGAGCTAAGCGGATGACCATCAGAACCTACACTAGGAAGTTAATGCAACCAACGTAGTTCTTTAAGACAAATTAAAGGTTTAGAAATGCACATCCTACCAGGTCTACCTACCATGTCCCTGCGAGCTCTGACACTTCAAGCACCTAACCAGAGCATGCTATCCACTTCATGGATTTCACATGGCAACTGGGCAGACACATGCTCTGTTATTCTTCGACTGCGATCGATGGGCTTGAGACACCATAACTTCCATTACATTAGGTGTCCATACAATGTTTTCGTAAGACTTTCCTATGAAACATCATTTCTTTGGGTCTAGTTACTCTGTATAACCAAAGAACGAAACAATCGAGCCATGATGACTCTATGACTTAGTGTACCTCGAATAATAGAGGTAAAACTTCTGAGCATTGACTCTTTGTTTCGAATAAAGTTATGGGTAGAGTGTTTTTGTTCTTTTTGTTAGGATTATATTGTCTGTTCCTTTTTCTTTCTAAGTTATTTTAAAAGGTCTGAAAAACCATGATCAAATTTCCATTATGTGTAGCAATAGTGTTCGCTTGTACAGACTAGACATCCTATGATTTACCCATCTTGACTTAAGCTTGAATATATGCGTATTAACGGTTCTGTAAGCTATAGAAAGGAGGTTCAATGTATGGGAAGGAGGTTCTGTAAGTATTAGTTCACTCTTGAATCTTTGCATACAGTCTCCTCTTAACTATGGTGAAGGCCAATACCCAAATCCTTTTGATAATGAATTTTTCCAATTTACCCATCGAATATTGTTATCTAGGTTCGCTTGTTGTTTCTTGTAATTGACCATAATCTTCGACACTCTTCTATATTTTTCAATGTGAAATAATATTAACGTTTGGTGTAGTTACCCCATGGTAATGGATCTATATGTCATATGAGTAAAAATGTTGATAGATCTGACTCCTTTAAATGCTATCTCTATCTCTCTAATTACTTCCTTCGATTATTTATTTGCATATGTTAAGGTATCCGTCTTTTTTATATGGAAAACATTGATAGCTTTTATTCTTTTAATTATTAATGTTGTCTTTGTAATTACTTTACTTGATTATGGATTTCCCTAAGTTAAGGGATCTGGTTAACTCTCTGAGGAAACTTTGATAGTTTTACTCCTTTAAATATTAACACAATATCTGTAATTACTTTAATTGACTCTTTATTTCCCTATGTTAAGGGATCTCGTCTACTGTGTGAGGAAACGTTGATAGATCTGAATCCTTTAAATTAAATCGTCGTCTCTGTGATTTTTCTTTGAAATTACAACCTCTAAAAGGAGAGAGTTGAGCTCTTGTGAAGGAGAGCTATGTGGTATGCTTTATTTGAAACAAAAATATTATCTCCACAAAACCACTAAATGATGTAAAACCTCTTGTTTGCACTCAACCCCAAAAATATTCTCTCCACAAAACCATTAAATGATGTAAAAACTATTGTTTGCACTCAACCCCAACCTCGATAGTGCATGATATTTAGGAATCAGTAATAGTCAATGGCATGGCACAGTGTAATAACAATATTAACATAGCCTTGTAAAATCGATAGGTTGATCATCAATCTTCCATGGTAGAGATTGAAGGTAAGATAAATAAAAAAATTGTATCTATTTTAAATGACCCTGGTGAAAGTTTAAATTATGTTTCCCTTGTGGTAGTATAAGATTGTAAATTGAATAAAAATAAACATAAGAAGTCTTGGTTAGTACAACTAGCTAGTGGTACAAAATGAAAGGTTGTAGAGTTGATCAAAGAATGCTTAGTAACTATGGACGGTATTGAGACTAAAATAGATCTGAATGTATTACATTTGAGATCCTATGATTTAATCATTGGCATGGAATGGATTGAAATATATGTGATTGTTGTAAATTGCAAAAAAAAAACTTCTGATTGTTTAGATGAACTTGGGAAAAGAAAAACCATCAAGGGTATACCTCGTAGTGTTTCACTAAGAAAAGGTTGAGAAATTTTCATTGTACATATAAATGAATATCAAGACATTCATAAGATTTCTTTTAGAACCAGGCACATATCCTTATATGGTTGAGGTAGGAAACTCATAAACCTCTATACCTTTTCATTTTCCTCTCTAAGATAAAGTACATATCTTATCACGGTTACAAACTTGATAACAAAATATTCAATTATCATTTGTCCTACCTTAAAGTCTTGAAATTGCTTAGTTTTTTCATCAAAATATATTTTTGTAAACTATTTATGTTTGAAGTAATTTTTAAATACTTTCCATGTTTAGAATCCAAGCTTCTACTGCTTCTTCAAACTCATCGCCAAAACTGAGCACTATAATATTTTTGAATTCACCCAATAATTCTTTACTATGCCACATTTTTTTCTTGGTTTTTTGTTTTCTCTTCTATATGGTTTTGTTTTAAAAACTATTTTCGCTACTTTCCTTAGTCAATAACTCAGTTTTATCACCAAATATTGGGTGTTCCTTTTGTTTATGAGATTATTCAATGGAGACTTCTTTCTTAGTGTTGTTGGAGGTCTGTCCCACATTCTTATTATGTTCCATCTCTATCATGTTCTTAAGTAGGATATCATTTAAGTCCTGTTTTTACTTACTAGTCTTCAATAATGTTTTGTTATATGCTTTAATAATATGTAATTATTCCTTTATGCTTTAATAAATCTCCTTCCCATTATGTGGCATGCCCCTGTCTCTTCGCAAATAATCAACATTGGAGACTATGCATTCACTCTAACTCAATAGACTGAATGCAGTTGTGGTATAAGTCATTCTCATCGGGATGACATTTGTATTTTAGGTAATCGATTTATTAACTCTGTATTAGTACCTCACAGAGCTGTACTTATACCACTCACCTACCATTCGTTAAATGACTTGGTGATTCAACAATAGGTGATGGTCAAAATTATGACCCGTATAAACTCTAATGAAAGCTTCTTTGTTCAAGGGTATCACTATAATTTTTATTGGTTTGGATTGTGTGTAAGAGGGCTTATTTTTCATAAACCATTTAGATTATTTCACAATTTTTTTTAAGGGAGATATTATAATTCAATGGGTTCCATTTGTTATGATTATTATATATTTTAAAGTTGGTTCTCCTTTGTGCCTGTGAGGTATTTTCATTGTTATATCCTCTTTAGAAATTTTGTGAGTATAATATATTTGTATTTTGTTATCCTTCTTGTATTATATTTGTAATTATAGGTGTTCAAATATATTTCCACTTTCTATTGTTGCAACCATAAATATTTATATGATTCCTCTTTACTATGTTCACCTTTATTTATGCAAAGAGTTATATCTTGAGAAAGAATAATAACCCATTAGGGTTTATGTACTATACTTCAATGATTTTTATTTTTATTTCTAAATAAATACAAAGATTATTAGTAAGTATTGGTTGGTTTACTTACAACACACAGTGTTATAGAATAGAGTAAATCATGAAAGATTAGGGATTAAGGATACAACATTATGTTTAAAGGTAACACTTTGATGTAAGCTTTAAAAGGAACTATTTGAGGGGAAGTGATCAAAAGTAAATAATTAAGAATTGGGGGTCATGGATGAAGTATTAAACATTAGAGATTAGTGGTGTAAGGTTCAATATTATGAGTCAATAATCAAATGGAAAAGGGTTCAACATTAGGAGTCAATAATGGAATGTTGTTTGGACATGTGTGTCACTATAATACCAAACCTATTAGTATGTTGACGAAATGTCTTCAGAATCCTTATGTTATTTTTGAACAATATTGTAACCATTTAGTTGCTAAATAATTCATTAAATGTGATTTAAAGTGCAGGATTCTTGTCCCATAAGGGTTTTCCCTAGGAAATGGTGTTCTTAAGTGTTTGTTGTTTATTTAATTTGTTTGCCCTATAATTTTGCTTGTCATGTTTCTTCTACTTTTTTTCTCCTACAAAAATTATCTTGTTAAAATCATAATGGTTGTTTTCTAAAAACATTTTCTTCAAAGGTATCAAACCTGATTCCTTTAGTTTCTCCTTGGATGCCTCTTTCTTGCCACCTTAATGACCAAAAATATATATTTTTCCTTGTTCAAGAATTCTAATATTGTTTTGTATAATTTTTTCCAAAATATAGTATGATATATCCTCATCAATCTTCTTTTGATCTTATGCAATTTGGACAATGCTAAGTGGAATGCCAAGAACCTATTATGGTAAATTTTTATGGCTAGTCTCTCTACACATGTGACAGTTCAAGATATGCAATTAAGAGTTGTGTCATTGCAAGGATGAATTAACTCACTAATTTTTGAGAAGAAATGGCTTAGTTTGTAATGCCAAAATTATAGAGAAATATAATTCAAAATTTTCAGTTATTTTAAACCTTAGCTCCACTCCAATACAATATTCCTTAAAAATATTAGAGAGGAAGTCAAGGATCATCTAATGGAATATCAAATATTATTCTCCAATTAACACAATTAGCATAGGAATAGAAATAATAAGTTATTGCATACCATAGAAATGATCAAAATTGAATGATTAACAGTGTCACATGTATAAGATACAATGCTACAATTTCAAATAATAAGTTCACCACTAAGTACTACAGACCCAAAGTTCTACATTAGTTTGGTGTCCACATGAAAATGTTAAATCTCAATTCTCCAATTAGACAACCCGGCTTGAGATTTTAGTGTGTTGGTCGTTTTACAGATCTTATTTTTTTTTTATATTAATTAATATTAAAGATTTGGTCGGTACACATTGTTACAATACTTCAAGAACTAATTTCAAAACAACATTTAGATTTTGGTTGCATCCATTGTGAAATTACTTCAATTAATACTTTAAAAATAATAACATATACTTAGATTTAGTTTTTGTGTGGTAATTTTGAAAGTTAATAATAGCATAAGTTTTTCTAGATTTTGTTTACACTTATACTATTAATTTTGAAAGTTAAAAAAAAATGTAAAAACTCACTTTAGTTATGTTTGAATGGTGGGTGGAATAGTTAGAGTGGAACAACTAAAGAATGAGCAGAGTTGAACTAAGGAAAGTAGAGTGGAGTAATGGAGTTAGTGTTTGCAAATAATTATTCTTAATCAATTATGAAAATTTGTTWATAAACTTTTAGTTTAAGTTTACGTTTTATATAAGATATTTTATTTTATTAGAAATATATATTATTGAGGAAATATGAATCTTMTTCATCCGATGTTTATATAKTTACATGAAATCCATAAGTCATAAGCAATGTTTTGAATCCTTGTTATCAAAACAAATTGGAAGAACATATAGATATTTAAAGATCATAGCTACTCTCCATTAAAAAGCCATTTAATCTAACAATTTTTGTTGGGAAATTTATTAATTTCATATTATTTTTAAATAGTATTTCCATTTTTCACTTGGAATAGATTGTAAGATGTAGTGGTAAGGATAAAGTGTAAGGGTAAATCATTTAGCATCAAGGTTAAGGGTAAAGCCTTAAGAGTTAGCTATTAAAAACTAGCTAATTGAGGATAATTGGTCAAGAGTAAATCATGAAAGAATAGGGATTAAGGATACAACATCATGGCTTAAAGGTAAGACTTTGAGTGTAAGCTTTAAAAGGAACTATTTGAGGGGAATTGATCGAAAGTAAATAATTAAGAACTAGGGGTCATGGATGAAGTATTAAACATTAGATATTATGGTGTAAGGTTCAATATCATGAGTCAATAATCAAATGGAATAATGTTCAATATTAGGAGTCAATAATTGAATGTTTTTGGGACCTTGTATTATTGTAATGCAGAGCAATGGTATTGGTAGCTTTATGATTTTACTATACCTAGGTTAGAGGAAATGTCTTCAAAATCCTTATGCTATTGTTGAACACTCTTGTTGAGAAAACAAAGACCCAATATTGTGATTTAAAGTGTGACTCTTTTCGCCTAAGGGTTTTCCTTAGGAAATGGTGTTCTTAATTGTTTGTCCTTTATTTAGTTTTTTTGCAATTGTTATTTTTTAAAATTTTTATGCATATTATTCCCTCATGGATTAGTGTAGGAAGAACACTCCACACCTATTCTTCCTTTAATTTGGTAACAAAGCCTCATCACCTCATATCCAAGGTGTTAGGGATAATGTTTTTTGATGTAATAATGGTTTCAGTGGGAGTTTGTGAAAAGAAAATCTTGTTGTAGGGAAATCTTAAGTAGATATGGATTTGAAATGGAGAAGATTAATGTCACTAACTTTGATCCATGGAAGATCAATATGGAGGATCTTCTCATAGATCGATATCTATGTGTTTGAATTTTTCGAAGCAAACCCACCAGTATGAAAGATGAAGAGTGAGAGGTGTTGAAGAAAAATAAGAGAATCCTTATTGATTTTGTATGGCCAAGTCAATGTTATTGAATGTTTCCGAAGAAGGAAATGTAGCAATTCTTTAGAAAAAGTTGGGCAATTTGTATCGAGTGGTTCATTAGTTTTTTTTTTTTTTTGCGAAAAAAATTCTTTTAGTTGAAAATGTGTGTTGGTGATTCTATAGTTGATCGCTTAATTACATTTAATACTATTTTGACCTAGTTGGTCTTAATTGAAGTGACTATGGTTGAGGAGGATCCTTTTTTTTTTCTTTTTAGACTAATGAGATTACCTCGTACTCACCATTAGAAGCACTATAAAGAAATTTGTTCTTGATGAGGTCATGGATGCTTTACTGTGAGAGGAGGTGAGGAAATTTTTTTATGAATCCACTGAGGAGTCCTTGGTTTTTCATGGAATATTGAAGGAAAAATGTAGGAAGATATAAAAGGGAAGATTCAACTCTCGTGGGAGACACAAGGACTCTAAGGAAGAGAAGATGAATAATAAGGAAAATAATGATTTTGATGATGTGTCTGAAAAAAATTCTCAAGAGGATCATGGATATGATTTTGTTGTATCTTTGGAAACTCATGAAAGCCAAGGTGCATGGTTCACTCTGCAGCTTCCTTCCATGTGACTTCCCATTGTCACTAGTTTTTAGTGTATGTGAAATATGATGGTGGGTTGATGTACCTTAGTGATGAGTCTCCTCTTACAAAAGTTGTCGCTCGTACAATCTTGAAGAGTAAAGGGGATCCATGGAGTTTTTCATATTCTAAGTTAGGCACAAAACCTAATATCAATCGTCGCACTTAATGATGTGGGTGTGCAAGTTGTTTTCTTTAACAAAGGGCATAATATGGCCCGTGGAACTATTGTTGTCACTAAGGGTGGTTGCCTGGGAGGTTCATTCCATCTCGATGCATGCATTATAGAGTTTAATATTTCTTCTACTTTTTCATCAAAGAGATCTTGATCTGCAATTCAGACATGAAAAAACACATAGAAATAAAGAAAGAATGGTAAGTAGAATAATTATAGTGGAATAAGTAAAGGATGGGTGGAGCTGAGCTAAAGAATGAATAGTGGAGTAATCAAGTTAGTGTTTGTAAATAATTCTTCTTGGTGACTGCCTCAACCGAGTTGTTGACTGCCTAAAACAGGAAGTACCAACCGAGTTGTTGACTGCCTCAACTGACCTCTAGTCATGTCACTCACCACAGTGCTAGAATCTTGCATCCAAGAGACCTCCGGATGGACCCACCTCTATGAGACTGAACCTGACTTCTCCACCACCTTGCAAATGTTGGGCACCAAATCATTGGTCGCTAATTTCCATCTTCACGATAGGATGTTGTGTCGTCTGGTCCATCTATCCATTCCATCAAGTGAGCACATGAAGATGATTTGGGAAGCTCAGTACAGATAGGTGGCATGACACTTTGGCATCAAAAGAATAGTGGCAATGCTACAGAAACATTTCTACTGACCAAAACTTCGACAAGATGTCGGCAAGTATATCGGGTCCTGCACTGCCAGCATTATTTTCAAACCGACCACCAAGAAACAGGGCATGTAGACCCCTCTTCTTACTCCTAACAGGTCATGGGAATCTTATTGGACACACCAACTACACTGAGAGGGGAGGGTGAACAGTGTAGGGCTCTTTTTCCAAAAAATACTTAGTTAACAATCACCATTAACTCATTACTCATTGTTGTCATTTATAAATAGTTAAATGTCAACACATATTAACAAAATATATCAACAATATATCATCAACAAGTCATCACCACAAGGAACACAAAGAACACAAGATGTATGTACAATTTTCTTTTTATTACAGACTACAATCCTTGGGGTTTTTCAGCAACAACTGAATAGAGTACAACTCTACAAGAGCACTAACTCTATAATGAAAGAATCATCTTACACCCTCACCACCAATTGAGATGAGGCAATAATCCTCAAAAAATATCAATCTGTACAACAAGTGCATCAACCATGCACCAACCTGTGCCAAACAACCTGTAATAAACCTGTACCATAAACAAGTGCATCCAACCATGCACCAAGTATATACCAATAATGACATGGGTGTGCAGGTTGTTTTCTCTAACAAAGGGCATAATATGGCCTATGGAACTATTGTAGTAGCTAAGGGTGGTTGTGTGGGAAGTTAATTCCATCTCGATGCATACATTATAGAGTTTAATATTTCTTCGACTTTTGCAACATAGAGATCTTGACCTGCAATTTAGATATGAAAAAACACATAGAAGGAAAGAAATAATGGTGAGTGGAATAACTAATGGATGGGTGGAGCTGAGCTAAATAATGCACAGTGGAGTAATCAAGTTAGTGTTTTTAAATAATTCTTCTTAATCAATTATAAAAATTTGTTAATAAGCCTTAAGTTTATGTTTTATACAAGGTTTTTTATTTCATTATAAATAAATACTAATAAGGATATATGAACCTTCTTCATCCCATGTTTATATAGTTACATGAAATCCATAAGTCATAAGCAATGTTTTGAATCCCTTCTCAAAAAAAAATGGAAGAGCATATAGATATTAAAAGATCATAGCTAGTCTCCATTAAAAATCCATTTAATCTCATAGTTTTGGTTGGGAAATTTACTTATTTATGCCCTGAGAAGATAATGGAAGGTTTGCTTAAACTTTGTTCGAAATCGTGAATAATTTTTAGGTAAAGTCATATTATTATTAAATAGTTTTTTCATTTTCCACATGGAATAGATTGTAAGACCTTGTGGTAAGGATAAAGTGTAAGGTCACATGTCAAGGAAAGTGTTGGTTGTAAAGGGTCAATGATTACAAAATCATAAGTTATAAGAAGCAATAGTTAATCTTTAAAAGTTATGGCTAAAGGAATAACATTTGAGTAATATGGGTATAGCATTATGTATGAGCTCGTAAGGGTAAATCACATAACATCAATGTTAAGGGTAAAGCCTTAAAAGTTAGCTATTAAAAACTAACTAATTGAGGATAATTGGTCAAGAGTAAATCATTAAATATTAGGGATTAAGGATACAAGATTATGGTTTAAAGGTAACACTTTGAGTGTAATCTTTAAAAGGATCTGTTTGAGGGGAACTGATAAAAAGTAAATAATTAAGAATTAGGGGTCATGGATGATGTATTAAGCATTAGAGATTTGTGGTGTAAGGTTCAATATTATGAGTCAATAATCAAATAGAAAAGGGTTCAACAGTAGGAGTCAATAATGGAATGTTGTTTGGAGGGGTGTGTCATACAACTTGTACTGTTGTAATGTAGAGAAGTGGTAGTGGTAGGCTAAGGTTAGTGGAAAACACACTATAATACCTRACTTATTCGTATGTTAATGAAATGTCTTCAGAATAATTATGTTATTTTTGAACAATATTGTAACCATTTAGTTGCTAAATAATTCATTAAATGTGATTTAAAGTGCAAGATTCTTGTCCCAAAAGGGTTTTCCCTAGGAAATGGTGTTCTTAAGTGTTTGTTGTTTATTTGATTTGTTTGCAATTGTTATATTTTAAACTTTTTCGTCATATTCTTCCCTAGTGGATTAGTGTAGGAAGCATAGTCCACACCTATTCTTCCTTTCATTTGGTATCAAAGACTCATCACCTCAAATATAAGGTGTTACAGACAATGTTTTTTAATCTAATCATGGTTTGAGTGGGAGTTTGCACAAAATGAAATCTTGTTGTAGGGAAATGTCAAGTAGATCTAGATTAGAAATGGAGAAGTTTATTGGGACTAAATTTGAGTCGTGGAATCTCAATATGGAGAGTCTTCTAATAGATCGATATCTATGGGTTGGAATATTTGGAATCAAACCCTCGCATGAAATTTGAAGAGTGAGAGGTGTTGGAGAAAAATACAAGAATCTTTATTGATTTAGTTTGGACAATTCAACATTATTGAATATTTTCGAAGAAATAAATGTAGGAACTCTTTGGAAGAAATTGGGGGATTTGTATCAAGATAGATAGTTAGTTAATAGTTTTTTCGCTAAAAAAACTCTTGGCTTTGACAGTGTGTGTTGGTGATTCTATAGTTGATCTCCAAAATGAATTTAATACTATTGTGACCTAGTTGATCTCTTTGGAGTGAATATGGATGAGGATAATCATTTTGTGTTTTTTTCAGACTAATCAGACTACCTCGTAATGACCATTAGAAGAAATATAAATACATTCTTTCTTGATCAGTTCATGGGTGCTTTACTCTCAGAGGATGTGAGGAAAAAATCTTAGGAATCCACTGAGGCGTCGTTGGTTATTCATGGAATATTGAAGGAAAAAGGTAGGAAGAGAGAAAAGGGAATATTCAACTCTGTTGGGAGATACGAGTCTCCTAGAAAGTCCAAGAAAAAATGTTGGGACTATGTTGGGCATTTAAGAAGGGACTTGAAGGAATAAAAGAAGAATAATAAAAAGGAAACAAATCATTCTCATGATGAGTCTGAAATATATTCTCAAGAGGATAATGGATATTCTTTTGTTGTATCTTTGGAAACTAATGCAAGATAGAGTGCACGAATGATAGAATTTGGATTTTCCTTCCATATGACTTCACATTGAAACTAGTTTCCAGTGTATGTGAAATATGTTGTTGGGTTGATATACCTTAGTGATGGCTCTCCTGTTAAAAAAGTTGGCCATGGTATTGTCTTTATCATCCTCCATGATGGCAGAGTAAAGGGAGTCGATGGAGCTTTGCACATTTTAGTTTTGGCACAAAACCTAAGATCAATAAACACACTTAATGATGTGGGTGTGTAGGTTGTTTTTTCTAACAAAGGGAGTAAAAGGGCCTGCAGATATATTTTAGTTGTTTAGGGTGGTTGTGTGGGAATTAAGTTCCATCTTGATGGATGCATTATATAGTGTAATATTTCTTCGATTTTTGCAACAAAGAGATCTAGAGGATATAAAACTTCATGATTAGAACCTCCTAAACAAGCTATTTCTTCAAAGATTAACTTACCTCCAGAGATGACATGTTATGGCACCAAATACTAGACAATATAGGTGAGAATGGATTATGGGCCTTGAAAAACAAAAATATTATTTATAAATTGCATGCTTGTGCTCTTGAGTTTGATTTTTGTGAGTGGTGCATATATGGAAAACATAATCGTGTTAAATTTGTTTCTGGTTCTCTCAAATTTTCTAGGTTGGTGGAATTAATTCATTCTAATGTCTCTCATTGAATTAAAGTTGTTTCAATTTATAAGGATTTACATCATCTGTCATTCACTGACGACTATTATACAATTACATGGGTATTTTTTCTTAGAACAAAATCCGAGGTTTTTAGTTCATTTAACGAACTTAAGGCTCTGTTGGAAAATACAATTGGTTAAAGGATTAAGGTGTTGAGGAATGAAAATGGAGGTAAGTTTCGTTCAACATAATTTGATAAGTTTTGTAAGTAGAATGGAATCAAAAGTCATACGAAAAATCTGTATAGCCATCAACAGAATGGATTTTTAAAATGGATGAACAAACTAGTTCTTCGACATTAGCTCCTAGGTATAAGACCCCTATGGAGGTTTGGATGAGGAATAATCCCTCACTTCAACATATTCATGATTTTTTTTGTGAAGCATATGCTCATGTTCTTGAAGAGAAGTGATCGAAGTTGGGTAACAATGTTGTGAGATATATTTTCATTATCTCTTGTGTTGGAGTGAAAGGGGATAAGATTTTGTATCATGTCGATGGAAAGGTGTTTTATATAGGGAATGTTAATTTCAAAGAAGTTAAGCCTTCTCCCATAGTGGTGGAGCTAAAAGAGGATGATAAGAAGATACTTGTTCAACTACCACTCGATCGATAAATATGAACCAAATAGTCTATTTTATTTTAGAGGTATATTTTCTTTATATGCTAACACTAATGGGACTATAAATGTGAAAGATA
>JASDQU010102768.1:3025-18964 GCA_032191745.1 Picea mariana | reverse complement strand
AATTTGAAGTCATGTCTGTTCGACGGTAGTTTACCCCTTTTTCGGTCTGGACGGTCAACTGTACGAACAAAGGTATACTCTATAGAACTTCCGTTCTTTAGAAGAGTACTCTCAGGTATGATTTTATCCCTTTTTCGGGCCTGAGGGACTAAACTTATGAAAAAGAAACCCCCACAGAGTCCATAGTTAAGCTCTTTTCAGACTCCCTAAAATTGAAAAGATCGTCGAGTGAACTTATTCTTTCACACTCGTTAAATTGGTCCAAAAGAATATTCCTAACGGAGTCCATAGTTAAGCTTTTTTCAGACTCCCTAAAAGTGAAAAAATAGCCGAGTGATCTTTTCCTTGTCACACTCGTTAAAATGGTTTTGAAATGACGTCTAAGCAGTGCTGGTTTATCCCTTTTTCGAATCGACTAGACTATTGTCGAAAAAGGTACCCCATTGGAGTCTCCTTTTATGCTTTTTCAGACTCTATAAATATGAAAAACCAATGATCTTACCTTATCTGGGCTTGTTAAACTTACATCGAAGGACGTTACCATTGTGTGTTCTATCAACCGCATTTGCATGCCTTACCCATCAGCCTTGTAATAGTTTGCTTCTGCGTCTTAACACCTTTGGCCACTGGAGGATTTTTCCTGAGTATCATTTCACCAGAACATCAGTCTTGTCCTTGTGCCTCGAGCTTTTATGTTTGCAGTACTCGTTCCTCCATTGTAACGTATTACTCCTTTAATCTTTTTCACAATCATCAAAAAGAACAAAAAAAATCAAATATACCCCAAAAAGAGGATGGGAAAAGTATTTTCTTTATTGGCAACATAATGAGTCGCTCTTGGATAAAGCACATCTGTCTGTTTGATCATCAGACTATGGGATGTAGTACAACTTTAGGAAGATTTTTCTCGCTATAAGCATTGTGTCTTCCACCGTTTGGTTACTCTTCCAGACATATGGAGAGTTTGTGTTGCCTCCTGCTTCGTAGACTTATGATTAACAGATATGATGCCTGAGTCTTATAACTTGTCGTGCTATTGTCCAAGGGAATTTTGTCACTAAGCCTGAGTCGGCCCCTCTACAATATGTCTCTTGTCCGCATACCCAGCCATCTAGAACGTCCAATCAAGTCTTTGTTCGAAATCACTGAAGCCTTCAGTTCGATCATCAAGATTATCAAGTCCATAACCGACGAGCCGTCGAAGAACTCTGGGTAGTGCAGTTGTACACTCATATTACACTCCTACCGGAGTTTTAGAAGATTTTGAAGTTTTTTATTGAGCTCTGAAGTACAGCCGTCAGGCCGAATCAACTTCTGGGAGATGGATAATTTATAAGTATATCTTTCTGATTTCGAGATGTAGCTCCGCTATGTATTGTTCGCGGCTACTCTTTATAGTTATTTGACATGGATCTACAGTGTATTTGATTGGTAGCCATGGTTCTATCATATCCCGAGCATGGGTATGCCCGCCTCAGTGAGACATTTTTTATTTTGCATATGGCACCTCCTGATTCTTGATTCCTTGGCTCACTCATTCATCATATCAGTACAGATTGGTAAAGAATTGGTAATGTATTTTGGCCATTAGATGCTCTTCTGACCTCACACATTAGGGAGCATATGTTATAACCCTAAATTGCACCACACATGCTTACCTGGCTTCAGGCCAAATCATTTCCCTTCATTGCCAAAACATCTGCTGAGAAACCTCTTTGAAAACCCTCTTGGGTTAAGGTACACATGCCCTAACCCACTATTGCATGCGTGTGAACGTTGGCAGGCCTACTACAGCCCACGTTTACCAAACAAAGCACAAAAATAGGAAAGTTGCCGACAGGACAAAAAGCTATGGGTCAGTTAACTGAAACTCTCGGTCATGCATGGCCAAGAGTTCATCCAAAACCCTAGCTCCTTCTAGCCTATAAAAGAAGGGGTAGGGGTACCATTTGGAGGAGGAAAATTGTAGCGAAGAAACTCTGCCCATTTGCCGAATCCATTTGTCCCAACCCTTTAGCCTTTCCTCAAGCCTAAGGAGAATTAACGCAAAGTAGTTGGAGGAAAAAAGAAGAGGAGGAGCCCAGGATCAGGATCAAGGAGCGATGGCCAATCTCGACTTTGATTGTAAGTTGATTCATTTTGAAAATAATAAAAGAATTCTTTTCCCATCCCAATGCATGAGTTATCTGTGATTTGTGTAATTTATGCTTAATTTCTAACCCTCAAGTAGAAAAATAGCATGCATGCATAATGTTTTGTCTTGATTGCAGGTTAACTTTGGAAGGAGCAGCGCAAGTAAGCGGGCAAAGCGCAACGGAGGATCTACACCAAACATCAGTAAAAAGGTTAGTAGTTCCTTTCCATGCATGTGTCTTGAAAGAGGGGTTTAAGTTTTGGGTGGTAGTTTAAAAGGTCATTTCTTTACAGTGAAAATCTACATGCAAGTCTGACCCTAGTTTGCAAGTCCGTAGGGTATTATTTCCCAACGACACTGAAGAAGTGGTGTTGGACGTGTGGAGAGCCACACTACCAGCGCGACTACCCTATGGAGAGGACCAGAGCATCCGGATCATCCAGAACCACTATTGTGGGAGATATGGGCAAGGCCCATCGGATTCATGCAGTGGTGAATAACCACTAGGTAGATCACCAATCGACTGTGCTCGAGAGGACAGGCACCATTGCTGACCAGACTCTTACTATTTTGATAGATCCCGGTGCTATCGAGAGTTTCATTTCTGGTGTAGCGCTAAAAAGGATTAAGGTAAAGGCAGTTGAACAGGACGAGTTTAGCTTCATGGAGATGGCTTCGAGAACCAAACAGAAGGTTGGAGGAAAGGTTATGGGATGTGTCCTTAACTTGGGAGAGTTTTCCACAAGGGACAACCTGTATGCCACGACCCTAGGATCTTATGATGTCGTGATTGGTATGGACTGGTTGGAAACGCATGAGGCAATACTCAACTATAAGACAAAATGGTTGAGCTTGGTCGATGACGAGGGACAGAGACGTGTGATTGTAGGACAGAACCAGGGAGTTTCCCTGAGGTTCATCTCTTCCTTACAGTTACGAAAGAGTATGTGCAAGGGGTGAAAGCTTTATGCGATCCTTGCGATAAATGAGAAGGGAGTAGCAGAAGGTCTAGAACACCTTCCGATGGTGAAGGAGTTTGTGGACGTCTTTCTAGARRATTTACCTGGGATGCCGTCGGAGAGGTAATTGGAGTTTACCATAGACCTAAAATCAAGAATTGAACCGATAGCAAGAACGCCTTATCGGATGTCAGCCCCGGAGTTACAAGAGTTGAAAATGCAACTAAAGGAGTTGTTGGACCTAGGACTGATATGTCCTAGTGTGTCACCGTGGGGTGCACCTGTTATTTTTATACGAAAGAAGGATGGCTTGTGGAGGATTTTCATTCATTATCGTCAACTGAACAAGGCCACGATCAAGAATCAGTATCCATTCCCAAGAATTGATGATCTATTCGATCAAATGAAGGGTGTGACAATGTTCTCCAAGATCAATTTATGATCAGAGTATCACCAGTTATGGATCAAGGATGATGACGTCCCTAAGACTACCTTTAAGACAAGGTTTGGACATTACGAGTTTATTGTTTTACCATTTGGAATGACAAACGCCCCTAGGGTATTTATGAGTTTGATGAATGCGGTGTTCCATGAGTACTTGGACAAGTTCGTCCAAGTATTCTTTAACGATATTTTGATTTACTCTCGGATGACAGAGGAGCATGACAGGCACTTGCGCTTGGTACTACAGTGTCTACGAGAGCACAAATTGTATGGGAAGTTGTCCAAATTCTCTTTTTACCAATCAAAGATTCACTACTTAGGGCATGTCATCTTCAGCGAAGGCATAGTCATGTATCCAACCAAGGTCGAGGCTATTATGGAATGACCTGCGCCTATGAATGTCCTGGAAGTGCGTAAGTTCATGGGTTTAGCAGGATACTATCGACAGTTCATTGAGGGATTTTCAAAGATAGCAAATCCGATCACGTAGTTGCAGAAGAAGAACAAGAAGTTTGTTTGGACCGAGAAATGCGCGGAAGCGTTTTATAGGCTCAAGGAATTGTTGACAACTGCACCGATACTGAAGGTCCCTGACATGGACATAGACTTCTTGGTATGCATAGACGCATCCAAGGAAGGATTAGGCAGAATCTTGATGCAAGATGAACGAGTGGTCGCTTACATTTCGAGGAAACTAAGAAGGCATGAGGAGAATTACACGACGCACGATTTGAAGTTATTAACCATCGTATATGCCTTGAAGGTATGGATACACTACCTTATCAGACGAAAATTTGAACTAAAGACTGACCATTGTGGACTACAACACATATTTACGCAAAGTGACCTGAACGTGCGACAGCGGCATTGGTCGGAATTGCTTAGGGAGTACGACTTCGAGATTACTTACATAAAATGCACAGTGAACCGAGTGGAGGATGCATTAAATCGGAGACCACACATCTTTTCGGTGTTGGCTCTTCAGACGAATCTACGTGAAAGGATTCTAACCTTACAGCGTGATGATGACTGGTACAAGGAGGTCGAGGATTTTATCGAACAAAAGACAATGATGGTACCATGATTTGAGGGATTTTCATTTGATGGCGATGGTTTATTGAGGTTTAAAGGTTGGATTTACGTGCCGCCAAACAATGAGTTGAGGATGTTGATCCTAAGAGATGCTCATAAAGCAGTATACATGGCTCACCCAGGAGTCACGAAGATGAGGGAAGACCTTAAACCCTTATTTTTCTAGAAGGGGATGAAGGACAACATAATGAACTATGTGGTGAGATGTCTAGAATGTCAACAGTTAAAGGCTAAACATAGACACCCAGCAGGATTACTACAACCGCATGTTATTCTGGAATCGAAATGGGAGGTTATTTCAATGGATTTTATTGTTGGATTGCCACTGATGGCAAGGAGACATGACTCGATTTTCATAGTAGTAGACACTTTGACGAAGAGTGATCACTTTATTCCTGTGCGTATGACGTATCAGGCACCTGACATAGCTAGAGTTTTCATCAGTGAGATTGTGATGTTGGATGGCGTGCCTAAGAGGATTATCTCCAATCGAGGATCGGTGTTTACTAGATGATTTTGGACGAGTTTCCAAGAGGCCTTGGGAACCCAACTTAACTTTAGTACTGCGTATCACCCAGAGACTAATGGGCAGACCGAACGAACAAACCAAACCTTGGAGGACATATTACGCATGTACTTGATGGGCCAACAAAAGTGTTGGGAAGAATTCTTGCCACTAGTGGAGTTCGCTTACAACAACAGTTACCAAAGCACCATTAAGATTGTGTCTTTCGAGTTTCTTTACGAACGACCATGTCGGATGCCCTTGAGTTGGGATCGTCTTGAGGATAGGGTCCTGATGGGACCAAAAGGGATCTAAGAAATGGAAGAGCAAATGCAAACAATAAGACAAAGGATTAAAGAAGCGCAGGATCGACAGAAGAGTTATACTGATGCACACCATGTCGACCATAGTTACAATGTCGGCGATCGAGTCTTCTTGCGGGTTAAACCACATAAGAGTTTGCTCAAGTTTTGGAAGGGAGATAAGCTCTCTCCTAGGTTCATGTGACCTTTCGAGATTGTGGAGAGAAAGGGGCACGTGGCCTATAGACTAGCCTTGCCTAATTCTTTGAGGCATATGCACGATGTTTTTCATGTTTCTGTTTTGAGACATTATATTAGTGATCCTACACATGTTATTGACATGAGTTCCTTGCAGGTATTGGACGAGAGAGCGTTCACGGCTAATTTGGTCCGCATCTTGGATCATCGCGTTCGATAGCTACAACATTGAACGGTAGAGTAGGTCAAGGTCCAATGAGACAATTATAGTCCACACTCGACGACCTGGGAGGATGCATATGATATATGCCAGCGGTTTCCTTTTTTGTTTGATAGATAGACATATGATATTGTGATACACTTTATTTCAACTTATATACTGTGAAACTTCGGGACGAAGTTTAGACCAAGAGGGGGTGTATGTAACATCCTGCTCTGGCGCACTGAGAAAACTTATTTTTTGAGGACACTTGCTCGCAAGTGATCTTGATTATTATACTATTAAAACTTTTGATTTTGATTATGAGGCGTTATGGGATGATGACATGTTGTATTACCACTTTGACATAGACAGGTGCTATTGACTTGGTTTTACTCAGTGTGCAGGGTTTTGGACCTTGAGGATGTGGTGGCATCGATGGAACCCCTTGGACTCCGGATCGAGTCAGGGAGTGTGCCATTGGGGTTTGATTGTTTTACTATGATATTAGTGCATCTGACTAGATGATATGATATGGTTATGTTCTAACATGATTTGTGATGATGTAGGCTAACGATAACTTCCCGACCAGATTGACATATGGAGTAAAGGGGTCGCACACGACTACTAGAGAGGTTGAGGGAGAGGTGTGGACAGCAGCCTTTCCACATCCTACTAGCATTCATGTCGTGGCTTGAACTATAGGTTAACGATTACCTAGTTCGAGAGGACCCACGATGCCATGAGGGAAGACTACAACAGTCGCTCACGATGATTCTAAGGGGCGTGCAATAAGGTGGGGGCCTTAATCCTTAGAATCCCTTAGTCTCCCACAAGTTCACTTGGCGGAGTGTTGACTCGAGGGGTTATTGATGTCTACCAATTTGTCAAGAGGTAAGTGGCACCCTTGGAGCACATAGTGCGTTCTAAGGGCACATCACGCAAGGGAACAGATGAGGCGAGTGGCACCCTTGGAGCACCTAGTGCATCTTGAAGGGCACATCACATTGATGATGATAGAGGATGAACCTAAATGGCCCTAAGACAATAACGGGTTAAGAAATTTTAAAACAATTTCCTTAATTAAATGTTGCCCAGTACAAATCTAAGTTCTAAGTCTAAAATTTCGCTAGGGGTAAATTTTGTCTACCTTAAAAAAAATAAAAATTAAAATAAAAAGATAAATTAAAATAAGATAATAATTTAAAAAAAGATAAAAACCACATAATTAATAAATATAACCATAGCTAAAAGCTTGTAATAAAAGGGGGGAATAAGAAATTTAAGCTATTCACAAATATATATATATATATGTGTGTGTGGATTAAAAATTTAAAAGAAAAAGGGGGAATGAATGGTTTTATTTTTGGATAATTTTAAGATATTAATTTAAGGATAAAAAGGGGAAAAGGGGGTTAAATTCCACAATTTCCTTTTTGACCTTTAATAAAAAGGGGAAAGAGGGAAAATAAAAAATAGGAAACTAGGGAAAGTAGGTAATACAAAAAGGAAAAAGGGGAACTTAAGGGAAAAAGCGGGAAGTCAACTTATTAACAAATCCACATTTAAGAGCTTTCTAATTTTAAACTGATTTAGCAATTTCATAATAGGGAAAGCTTTTAAAACCTGTAAGGGAATCTAGGGACACCTAGGAATGATTCTAGGAGTAACTCTAGGTGGGTGAGCGAAATAAAGATATTTTATTAAATAAAGAAATTAATTAATGGAGGAATGTAGGGGATGAGGGACACTTGTACGGACAAGAAATTTTAGAAATTTTATTTTTAAAACTTTAACTAAATGAGATTTTAGGAAATAAAGGAGGTTCGAAACTCTATAAAATAAAGGGAGGAGAAGCAAGAACATCATCTTTTGTTTGTGTAACATTACGCTGTAGAAATATCAACTTGACTGATTTACTTGTGGGGAGTTGGGATACCGAGCTCAGAGAGGAGTGGTAGCTCGGCCTTGCGAGGCGATATGGGAGCTAGACATAACCTCTGGATAGTGTGTGTGGCCCATTTGTGGCTCGGGGGGCTAAGGGAGAAGAAGAGTACACCTAGCATTGGCTGGGAGGTACCGGTGTAGTCTTGACGGTCGGCGAGCGGGAGTTGCATGGAGTGCACGAACGACACTCGGAGCAGGCAAAAGGGCAACGGTATTCTTCTTTGTTGAATGATAGAATGTTGTAGGATTTAAGATGTAGTTTTGCATGCTTAATGGATAATCTGGTGAAAAAAAAAAGATTAGATTGCATGTTTGCATGTTTTTCATTGGTATTCTCACATTGGGTAGATTTATCAATTTTCTGCCTACATTCATTTGGAAACTGAAAAGAAAAGGAAAACATTTAAACATTCTGAGTCTGTGTTTTTGGGTACCCTGATTGGGACCAACGTTCTATGGTTATGTCTGCGATATAACAGGGTACTGGAATGAAAAATGAATTCAATATCAGTCTGCAATTTCTTACACAAAACTCAACAACTAGGTTATATTAAAACTCAGCGATTTGACTGGTGGAATGGGAATGTAAAGAATTCAAACTCAGTCTACAATTTTGTTTATATCTCAAATAGGCCTCTGTCGATATCTATTTTATTGGACAACCACCTTTTAATTATATATTTAAGAGCAATATTAATGGTCTGTAGATAGTGGGTGAATCCTAACTCTGGTCTTCAGATGGCATTTCTTTTTAAGAATTACATTAGCCAATAGTTTGATGGATAGCGTCTCTGTGTTAACTGTTTTCTTTTGGCAAATAACTTAAAGCAATCCTTTTATTTGTTGGTTGATGTTTTAGGTTACCAGAGTGCTTCTCCACTAAATTATTCATGTACCTTAACCATTAAACACCCTTCCCAACCTGTGCAATTCATGCTTTTGCCAATGAATCATCGGAGCGCTCCTCCAGTCACTCTACTCCATTGCATTCTCACCATTATTTGCAGTCGAGTCATTTTTTTTATCTTTCAGAAGCCTAACGTATTGGACTGAGGATTCGCAAATGTCATCCTTGTCTTAGCTACATAAGACTTGGCTATGGGCTATCAATGAGACTTGAGGGAAGGCGATTGTATACGACAGCCTTGCACCAATCCTGTCCCTTTATGGTCTTATCTTTTTGCTGGTATTCAAACGCCTTGTAGTCGCTCAGTCACTTGTGTTATTGAGGATTTGAGAACCGTTGAGGATTTCTTCATGACCCAACGCGCACAGGCTCCAACCCTCTCTCCACTGTAAACTTTGATGACTTACCTTCCTTACCTTACGCCATCGCAGTCGCCCCATGATTGGGCCACTGCCTCTCTGTCTTTCCCCCACCCGTGTTGCGACTAGGACGCCGACCCACATTCCACCTATCCTGACACGGAATTTTAATTGATAATTATGAATGGCTCGGGACGAAATGGGGGCATTATCACTGTTTTCAACCTTCTGAGTAGCACCTTCCTTTACCATAGAGTGGAAACGATGGTTATAGCAGAGATGTCAGAACAGAAGAAGCAAATGGTAGTGCGGTTTCCTCGTGGGTTTCTGAAATACCTGCGTAACTGATGCATGGCTATTTTTATATCAGTTTACTACTTTTAATGGGTGTTGGGACTCCATCTGTATTTAAATTAGCTAGAGTACCCACCTGTTGTGATTATAACTATACTATAGCATTTAAATTGGGTAACGATTTTAATCGTTCTAAAAATTCTACTTTAATTGAATTTGTTTTACCTTCTTTTTATATATATAAATTTTATTGGTTTACAATTTTAAAATACCATTTAAATTTAAATAAACTTTAGTGTTTTACAATTTAAATAAATTTTACTGTTTTACAATTTTCTTTACCTTTTATGTAAATGTTAGTGTTCTACAATTTACAATTCATAATTAAGGTGATGAAATTTAGTATGATTACAACACCTCCGCTAAATTATAATTGAGACTTATGCCAAGACAAACTAAATAAAAAGAAGGAATCTGTATGTTTAGGAACTGGTCCATATTTATATGTATAGCTACCTTAAATTTTGTCATACATCAAATTGTGCACCATATTAAGAATATTATCAAAGGGAAAATGATTGGAGAATTGTTGGAGTCATGGTTACATAGCTCTAAATTCACTTGTGCCTTGAATTAATTTAATAGTGGTATCACATCTTGGAAAAATGAGAAGCATGGTTGATGAAGTAATCGTTCTCTTAGCACTTTTAAAATCAAGTAGGTTACTCTTGCCCCTTTAGGAGATGTGGAAGTTTGATCAAATTGTAAGTTTATAATAGAATTTGTACCCCTTGAAGTTTTAGGATGTGAGATTTATTACGTAAATTGACTACCTTGTTCGATGAATTAATTGATATTTTTTTGCACCATGATAGGTATGGACGGACAAGGGTGTAGTCACTTCATCCGCCACCAAAAATGTTAGCTACAGTTGAATTTAATGAATGTGTAATTCCGCACCTTGAAGTAAAGTAGATGACCACCTTTTGACCTTGAATTAAAATAAAGTTGATTACATTGTGCACAAACTTATGTCATGTTATGATGGATTTAGTAAATCAAACTGTTTTGCCCCATGGAATGTATGTGATGTGTGATTGATTCATATAAATTTATCGCACAATGATTGTCATTAATTTTGGTTGATTTAGCACTTTTAGATTCGGCCTTGATTGGGTTAGTGGGACGTAGACACCTCCTTGTTCCTCATAACAGTTGCCAGCCCTGAGACCTTAAATGGTCAAAATCGATGGGACCCTGGGCTTGAGCATTTCTCATGTGTCCTGGAGGTCCTAACCATTGCAGGGTAGGATGGGCTAGTAGTCAATCTTATTTTGTTGTCGGATGATTGTCATTCTTTGCTTCCGGGTGCTGGATGTGCGTCTTAGGTCATTATGTTGTGGTCACAGTTTCTTACGTCATGTTCGTCGTTGTGTAGGGACGTAGAGTAGAATGTATTTCCTACCTTTGTACACACGTGCACACACAAAAAAAAAATTGCACTTGTTGTAAGAGGTTGTTGTTGTAGGAAACAGGAGGTCTGTTACACGTAACACCTTTTATTTGAGGTGATGAGGCTTTGATACCAAATTAAAAGAACCATAGGTGTGGAAGAATATGCAGAAAAGAGATTAAAATATAACAATTCCAAACAAATTAAATAAACAACGAACACTTAAGAACACCATTTCCTAGGGAAAGCCCTTACGGGACAAGAATCATGCACTTAAAATCACATTCAATGAATTATTTACGAACTGAACGGTTACAATATTGTTCAAAAATAACATAAGGATTCTTAAGACATTTCGTCAACATACGAATACGTTAGGTATTATAGTGTGTTTTCCACTAACCTTAGCCTACCACTACCACTGCTCTACATTACAACACTACAAGTTGTATGACACACTTCATCCAAACAAAATTCCATTATTGACTCTTAATGTTGAACCCTTTTCCATTTGATTATTGAATCATAATATTTAACCTTGCCCCACTAATCTCTAATGATTAATACTTCATCCATGACCCCTAATTCTTAATTATTTACTATTGATCACTTCCCCTCAAATAGTTCCTTTTAAAGCTTACGCTCAAAGTGTTACCTTTAAACCATAATGTTGTATCCTCAATCCCTAATCTTTCATGATTTAACCTTAATCCCTAATCTTTCATGATTTAATCTTCACCAATTATCCTCCATTAGTTTGTTTTTAATAGATAACTTTTAAGTCTTTACCCTTAACCTTGATGCTATGTGATTTACCCTTCCGGCTTCATACATAATGCTATAGCCATATTACTCAAATGTTACTCCTTTAACCATAAATTTTAAAGATTGACTCTTCCTTCTTATAACTTATGATTTTGTAATCCTTGACCCTTTACAACCAACATTGTCCTTGACACGTGAACTTACACTTTATCCTTACCACAAGGCCTTACAATCTATTCCACATGGAAAATGAAAACACTATTTAATAATAATATGACTTTACCTAAAAATTATTCATGATTTAAAACAAAGTTTAAGCAAACCTTCCATTATCTTCCGAGGGCATAAATAAGTAAATTTCCCAACCAAATCTATGAGATTAAATGGATTTTCAATGGAGACTAGCTATGATCTTTTAATATCTATATGTTCTTCCATTTTGTTTTGAGAATGGATTCAAAACATTTCTTATGACTTATGGTTTTCATGTAACTATATAAACATGGGATGAAGAAGATTCATATATCCTTAATAAAATATATTTCTAATGAAACAAAAAACCTTGTATAAAACATAAACTTAAGGCTTATTAACAAATTTTTATAATTGATTAAGAAGAATTATTTACAAACACTAACTTGATTACTCCACTCTTCATTCTTTAGCTCAGCTCCACCCATCCTTTAGTTATTCCACTATAAATATTCGACTTACCATTCTTTCTTTCTTTCTATGGGTTTTTTCATGTCTGAATTGCAGATAATGATCTCTTTGATGAAAAAGTAGAAGAAATATTAAACTCTATAATGCATGCATCGAGATGGAATGAACCTCCCAGGCAACCACCCTTAGTGACTACAATAGTTCCACAGGCCATGTTATGCCCTTTGTTAGAGAAAACAACCTACACACCCACATAATTAAGTGTGATGCTTGATATTAGGTTTTGTGCCTAACCTAGAATATGAAAAACTCCATGGATCCCCTTTACTGTTCAAGATTGTATGAGCGACAAATTTTGTAAGAGGAGACGCATCACTAAGGTACATCAACCCACCATCATATTTCACATACACTAAAAACTAGTGACAATGGGAAGTCACGTGGAAGGAAGCTGCGGAGTGAACCATGCACCCTGGCTTTCATGAGTTTCCAAAGATACAACAAAATCATATCCATGATCCTATAGATAATTTGTTTCAGACACATCATCAAAATCATTATTTTCCTTCTTATTATTCATCTTCTCTTCCTTCGAGTCCTTATACCTCCCACAGGAGTTGAATCTTCCCTTTTATCTCTTCCTACATTTTTCCTTCAATATTCCATGAACAACCAAGGCCTCCTTAGTGGATTCATAAGATGTTTTCCTCACCTCCTCTCATAGTAAAGCATCCATGACCTCATTAAGAACAAATTTCTTTATAGTGCTTCTAATGGTGAGTACCAGGTAGTCCCATTAGTCGAAAAGAAAACAAAAAAGGATCCTCCTCATCCATAGTCACTCCAATTAAGACCAACTAGGTCAAAATAGTATTAAATGTATTTAAGCGATCAACTATAGAATCATCAACACACATTTTCAACAAAAAGAATATTTTTTGCAAAAAAAAATGAACTAACGATCCACTCAATATAAAAAAATTTCCAAAGCGTTGCTACATTTCCTTCTTCAGAAACATTCAATAACATTGACTTGGCCAAACAAAATCAATAAGGATTCTCTTCTTTTTCTTCAACACCTCTCACTCTTCATCTTTCATACTAGTGGGTTTGCTTCGACAAATTCCAACCCATAGATATCGATCTGTGAGAAGATCCTCCATATTGATCTTCCATGGATCAAAGTTAGTGACATTAAGCTTCTCCATTTCAAATCCATATCTACTTAAGATTTCCCTACAACAAGATTTCCTTTTCACAAACTCCCACTCAAACCATGATTACATCAAAAAACATTATCCCTAACACCTTGGATATGAGGTGATGAGGCTTTGTTACCAAATTAAAGGAAGAATAGGTGTGGAGTGTGCTTCCTACACTAATCCATGAGGGAATAATATGCATAAAAAGTTTTAAAAAGAACAATTGCAAACAAACTAAATAAACGACAAACAATTAAGAACACCATTTCCTCATGAAAACCCTTCGGCGAAAAGAGTCACACTTTAAATCGCAATACTGGGTCTTTGTTTTCTCAACAAGAGTGTTCAACAATAGCATAAGGATTTTGAAGACATTTCCTCTAACCTAGGTATAGTAAAATCATAAAGCTACCAATATCATTGCTCTGCATTACAATAGTACAAGGTCCCAACAACATTCGATTATTGACTCCTAATATTGAACATTTTTCCATTTGATTATTGACTCGTGATATTGAACCTTACACCATAATCTCTAATGTTTAATACTTCATCCATGACCCCTAAATCTTAATTATTTACTTTTGATCACTTCCCCTCAAACAGTTCCTTTTAAAGCTTACACTCAAAGTCTTACCTTTAAGCCATAATGTTGTATCCTTAATCCCTATTCTTTCATGCTTTACTCTTGAACAATTATCCTCAATTAGTTAGTTTTTAATAGCTAACTCTTAAGGCTTTACCCTTAACCTTGATGCTAAATGATTTACCCTTACACTTTATCCTTAGCACTACATCTTACAATCTATTCCATGTGAAAAATGGAAATACTATTTAATAATAATATGACATTAATAAATATCCCAACAAAAATTGTTAAATTAAATGGCTTTTTAATGGAGAGTAGCTATGATCTTTTAATATCTATATGTTCTTCCAACTTGTTTTGAGAACAAGGATTCAAAACATTGCTTATGACTTATGGATTTCATGTAACTATATAAACATTGGATGAAGAAGATTCATGTATCCTCAATAATATATATTTCTAATAAAATAAAATATCTTATATAAAACATAAACTTAAATTAAAAGTTTATTAACAAATTTTCATAATTGATTAAGAATAATTATTTACAAACACTAACTCCATTACTCCACTCTACATTCTTTAGTTCAACTCTGCCCATTCTTTAGTTGTTCCACTCTAACTATTCCACCCACCATTCAAACATAACTAAAATGAGTTTTTACATTTTTTTTTTTAACTTTCAAAATTAACAGTATAACAAAATCTAAAGAAAACTTATGCTATTATTAACTTTCAAAACTACCACAAAAACTAAATCTAAGTACATGTTATTATTTTTAAAGTATTAATTGAAATAATTTCACAATGGATGCAACCAAAATCTAACACACCCAAATCTCAAGCCGGGTTGTCTAATTGGAGCCAAATTGAGTTTTAACACTTTCATGTGGTTCCAAACTAAAATTTGTTGGTTCCAAACTAAAATTTTGTTGGTTTAATTTTAATTTTATTCCTTTTCAGGGTCGGCTGTGCATAGATGTATTCTATTTTTTGTTGGCTCATTCATTAAATATTTACTTCAAACTTGTACCAAACAAATCGATACTTCAAACTTGTACCAAACAAAGAAACGTGAGCGAGAGAAGGCGACGCGAGGTCTGAAAGGGTTTAATATATATATTAACATGGGCAAAGGTAGGAGCAAAGTGATTTCCGGCAAGAAAATTTTCAGGGAAAGCAAAGAGAAGCTTGAAGATATTTAGAAGAACACAAAACAAATTGCAATTGCGAAGGACACAAAACAATTTGCAAAGAAACTTGGAGAGTACGATGCCGGCGTTTCTAATGCTTCAGAAGATTTACAGGAAGTTGAGGAAAGATTTAAGAAAGAGATTTCTGAGAAAGAAGAGTACCTCAGAGCTTTCTGATAAAAAAGTTTTAGAAGCAAGAGTCTTAAAATTGAATGAAGAAATTCAGGCGATATCTGGACAATTTCAGGCAGCAAGTAAAGCTTGGGAGGTGGAAAAGAATGGGTTTTTATCACAAATTGTAGCAGAGAGAAACGAGTGTGAGGATATGTCTATCCAAAACGAGAGTGTTTTACTTCAATATAGAGCAGAAAAAGTTGAGTTGGAATCTGGGTTGAATGAATCCAAGGCAAGGTGTCAAGAATTACTTCAGAAAATGGTAGAAGACAGACATCTATGGGATTCTGAAAAGAGAAATTTTGAAAGCAATGTTGGAGAGCTGCAAACAAAGCTGGACTCGATGGCTACTGAAAAGGGATTACTAAATCATCAAATTGGAGAGCTTGTTGTAATTGCTAATGCGGAAAAACACAATTACCATAAGAATCAAACAATACATATGCAAACACAAAACACAGCGATTTACGTGGTTCACCCAAAGGTTGGGCTACGTCCACCAAGCATAGGTATCGGTCTTCTTATTATTCAGCTAATGGAGATTACAGACAGGCTCACTC
>JASDQU010102767.1:935675-946570 GCA_032191745.1 Picea mariana | reverse complement strand
CCAAACCTAGGCCCTTTAGACCTCTATTTATACATTAAAACACCTCACCAACATCCTTAGGCCAAAACCTCGGTGCCAAAATACTAAAATACCAAAACCCTAGGTGTCTAAAACCCTAGGTCAACTTGACCCACTTTTTTCAGGCTTCGCCATCCTATCTTTCCTTCCTTCTCGTGCGGTATTGCAAAGCATCCAACAATATATTTTTACACTTGCTGAGTTGTCCATGATCCATATTCCTTGTTTATGTGTCATCCTTGATCTCCTCATCCAACGACTTGCATTTCCTTGCTTCACTCCATCTTTTCTTCTCTTTTGCTTACTTTGACCCAGTGAGAGTCACTGTGTCTCCCATGAAGTTTGCTTTTCACCTTTTCTTCCTTCTTATTGGCTTCCTTCCATAACCAAGGGCCAATAGGCCCCCAACATTCACCTATGACTCGTCCCAAGGCACTTCAAGTTTGATCCTTCTGGTTTTCTTCGACTTTGGACTGCGTAGGGCAGCCTTGGTTTTTGCTTTATGGCTCCTCTTACTCCTTCTGTAGACTGTCTTTTCCATGCTCGGTACCCAGTTTCAAATGCACCTGTTACTTAGACCCTTTTTATCATGCTTTTACTGAGAGCTACGAGGCAGCTGGTTGTCATAGTACAACTCCAGCTGACTCCCATTCACCAATCCTTCCTTCCATTCTCCCTTCAATGATTTTAGTTGTACAACTCCTCCTTCTGTAACATAGGCAATCTCATATGCTCCAAGGCAATGCATTCTGAACTTCCCTGAGTGTCTTATAAACTTACTGTTGTAAATTATTACTAAATCACCTTGCTTGAGTGCCTTCTTCTTGATGTTCCTATCATGATATGCCTTCTCTCGTTCCTTTTGAACCTGTTGGTGGAATCCTGCAATGAATTTGTCTTCTTCTAGTTCAACCAACTAGGCGAGCCTTTCTTGAATAGCACCAGTGTCATCCGTACCTGTAAAAGAAACAATTCTTAAGCTTGGTACCACATATTCCATCTGGACAAAAACTTCGAGGCCATAAACCAACTTGAAAGGAGTCTCCATTGTTAATTTATTGCAAGTGGTTCGATAGGTCGATAGTACTGCAGGTACTCTTAAGTCCCAGTCATCCCTATTCACAATGAAAATTTTTGTTAATGTTGTCTCCAAGATCTTACTGAATGCTTCAACTGTTCCATTTTCTTGTGGATGGTAAGGTGTACTCTTCTGATGGTCGATTGCAAATTCTTCAGTCATGGATTCAACTGTCTTATTGATGAAATGTGTGCCTTGATCACTCATAAGGATCTTGGGGCATCCAAACATGGTTATTATGTCATCAAATATAAAATCTGTAGTTGTAGTTTCACTACAGTCTTTAACTACTCTGTCTTTGGCCCATCTAGTTAAGTATTCTGTTGCAGTAATGATATACCTTGATCCTATGCGTTTTCCTAGTGGGTTTATAGCTCCCAAGAAGTCAATGACCCAGTTTTCAAATTTATTTAGGGTCATATGTTGTGCTAATGGAATTTCATCTTGTATGGATGGTTTCCCAACTCTCTGGCATGCATCATAGGCTCTAGCATAATCCTTATCATCTCTGTGTAATGTAGGCCACCAAAGGCCAACTCTGAGGACCTTTTGCGTAGTTTCTCTCCCTGCGTGGTATCCCCCTGTGATGCCTTCATGAGATTTTACAAGGATAAATGGTCACTCTATCTCCATAAAACATCTTCTTAGTATCTCATCAGGTCCCAGTTTGTATAGTTGACCAACTATAAGTGAAAAGTCTGCAATGCACACCACTAGTTGTTTCTTTTGGTTAATTGTATACTCACTAGGTGCCATTCCTGTTGACAGGAACTAGACTATGTCTATGAATTGGTCATCAATCTTTCTAATGGTGAGCAACTATGCATCCGACAATGTATCCTCCAAACTGGTGGGTTCTTCTTCATGTTCCAACCTTAACAAGTGGTCAACGACCTTGTTCATTCTTCCTGTCTTAACTATGATCTAAAAATCATTTTCTTGAAATAGCAGAATCCATCTGCATATTTCCCCCCCCAACACTAGCTTGTTGACTAGATATTTCAGCATGGAGTGATCTGTAAACATTTTAAAGTGTCCTCCAAACAAGTAGTGGAGGAATTTTTGCAACACATACACCATGGCTAATCCTTCCCTCTCACTAGTGGTGTAGTTGATCTCCATTGTAGATAGCTTACTGCTAGAAAAAGCTAACAGATGGTTGATCTCCCCTTCTCCTTGTTGTGCCAGTACTTCTCCCAATGAAATAGAAGATGCATCGACGTGTAGATGAAACTCTTTGATCCAATCTAGAAAAACCAGAATGGGTGTAGTGACCATCTTTTGTTTCAGCATGTCTAAGCTCTGCTGGCATTCATTTGTCCAACCAAACTGAAAATCCTTCTTCAACAACTTCTCCATCGGTGTTGTGATTTGGGCATAGTCTTTAATGAATTTCCTCTAATAGCCAATATGTTCTAGTCCAGTGCGTAGTTGTTTGACTGAAGTAGGAGGTGGAAAATTGACTATAATTTGAATTTTAGATGGATCAACCAACAATCCCTGCTTGCATACAATATGGCCTAATAACACTCCAAATGGTGAGAAGAAGATTCACTTCTTAAGATTCAAAGCAATTTGACACTGCCTGCATTTATCCAACATTAGCCTTAGACATTCAATATGATTTTTCAACAAACTAAACATAGTCCAATCATCAAAATAAGATTCTAAAAATTTATGAAAAAATTCTTTGAATGCTTCGACCACCACCCTGGAAAAGATGGTTGGGGCATTCTTCAGTCCGAATGGATTTATCGTGTATTGGTAGGATCCCAATTCTGTGGCAAAGGTGGTCTTTTGGTGGTCCTCCTTGGCAATCCAAATCTGATGGTATCCTAAAAATCCATTTGTAAAAGAATATACTTCTTGGCCTCCCACGTTGTCTAATACTTCATCTATGAATGGTGTAGAGAAAGGGTCATGAAGATAGGCATCATTCAGCTTCCCGAGGTTCACACGTATCCTGATTTCACCTGTCTTCTTGTCTTGTATGACCATAGGGTTGATCCACTTGGATTCTTCGACAGGTTCAATAATCCCTACTTCCAGCATTCTGTCGAGCTCAATCTTCACTTTTTCCTTATATTTCGGGTTCAATCTGCAGGGTCTTTGCTTGACTAAATTCACACCTGGTTTCAAAGGGATCCTCATTTCTCCCATAGGACCTTTGATACCCTTCATGTCAATGAACTTGGTCGGAAACATGTCCTAATATTCATGCAGTAACTCTGTAATCTTGTCAATGGTAACAACATCTCAATAATCTTCGACATTGGCAAGTTTCAGTGTCTCTTCTGTCCCAATGTTGAATTTTTTAATATTTATTGGCTTACCAATAAATGGTATCTCAACTCCTGGTCATTACACATTTATTTGGCCTTCTGTTTCAGTAATTCTTACCTTCCTAGGATCATCATCGTCATCGACATTGATGTTGTAGCAACTCTGCAATTTCTAGAAAGGCACAATCCATTCATCCTCTTCGTGTTCTATAGGGAGGCTAGATGCTTCCTTGAATACCTTCTTTCTCATGATCTGTAGTTCTTGTTCTATTGAAGGATATTCACTTTCAAATAAAAAGGTGGTTACAAAGTTCTGAATCATACCTTCCCAATTGTAGTGATCAGGCGCAGCTTCGCTTGAATGTACCAATTGATAGGGGTTGTGTCCAGTGTGTTAATGAATCTATGCACCCATTTTTCTCAAGGAATGTCACTCCAGGCCTCTTCACAACTTCTCATGTGGTCCTTTGGCAACTTCAACTGCTATATTTTACTTCGCAACTTACTGCTTTTATGTTGCTTTTATGTGTCCCCCACCATCTTGCTGGTGTGGATTTTAGGGCCTCATCCATTTCCAACAATCTCTAATGTATTGGTACACTTGTTTCAAAATCTGATAGGAAGGCTTCTAAAGGGTTCAGACCATCAAATGTGGGTAATTTACTCATTGTTGTGTCGATCCAAAGAACTTCTCTGGTTAATCTAGCACAACTTATGGTAGATACTTCATACATATGGTTGTTTTGGTTTTCCAGTGCTTCTTCTAAATCTGATGAACATGCATTGTCACTTTTCCAGCTCAGATTCCCATCCACTATAGGGTTGATGTAATCTTGTTGTCTTGATATTAGTTTGCAGATGTTTTCCAATTCGGATGCGTGATCTTCTTCTCTGATGGGATCTATGTATCACAGACCTTCATCTGGTTCTAAGGGTGCAATGACCCTATGGCCATCTCTTTCAAATGTCATACGTCTTTTCTTCAAATCAACAACAGTGGAATTGTTGAAAGCCCAATCAATTCCTAGTAATGCAGGGTAAGGGAAACTATCATCAACAACTTCAATTACCTCAAAATCTGCAAAGGTTCTAACTTCATCGATGTCCATAGGGACATGCTCCAATCATCTGAATGGGCTAACAACTTGTTGATTAGCCATCCTAAGTCTGATAGGGGAATATATCAACCTTGGTTTTTCCATTAGCTCCCAAGTTTGCTTCATCGTGACATTGGCCTCCGACCCTAAGTCGAGGACCACATAGTCTATATCATACTCTCCTATTTTAGCATTAAAATGTAATTCTTTATTTGTCCTTCTCTTCTTACCAATTTGGTGTACTGCCCTATTTAGTAAAGGGTCTATCTTCCCTAGCTCATACTACCTAATTAAGTTCTATAGTTCTTGCACAATGTTCTCATCCTGAGTTAACCTAAGATAGATGTATAAGAATTCAGTGAGCTTACTTACCTCTTTTCCTTGCTTTGGAAAAACCATTTGATCAAATGGCTGAGGCATCCCATATTCTCTTATTTCTGGTCATGTTTTTTATGAAGACCCTTGGTCTCTCTTGAACTCTTGCCTTGCTTCCTCAAAGATTTGTCTTTCTTTCTTTGCATCAAAAGCCTGAGTCTTCTCCGTAGCTTTCTTGATACCTAAATCTTCTAGGATCTTTCCTTGTATCATTCTATCCTCTCTTGTAGCAGCGCCTCCTTGACTACCATTTTCTTGATCTCTTTCATCTCTATAATACATTGGGACTTTGACTTAGGTTTCTTAAAATCTACAATTAGCACGTCCTTGATCTCATTCAATGGCTTAGGCTATGCAATTCCTTGCACAAGATTCATGTACCATATCAACGTGCGGTCTCTCAGTGTAGTGCTAAACTGGTTTCTTTTAAAATCTTCATCAGTAATATTTTTAATGTTCCACATGACCTCACACAAGAACTAGTGTTGATTAGGATCTTTAGATCCATCTCCTCTAAATATAGGGATCCTCATCTCATCTTCCATGGAGTTGCTTAGGTTTCCTGTCTGAGTGGATGTTGAGCTACTAGTAATAGTGCTCTATGGACTCTAGTGATGTGGAATGTTTTGATTACTTAGTGTTTATGAAACAACAAGAGGATTGATATTACTTACCTCAGTAGCCTGCACAGTTCCTGAGGTTTTTGGCTTGTCTCGACAAAGTTCTTCAGCTGCTTCTTCCTCTGGCCCCGTGGGTTCTAAATTTTCTCCGTCTGTTAGATCTACCTCTTACCCATTGTAGAAACCCTCCTCTTTGTAGTTTTTCTTAAAGAGGTTCTCAAGGTGAACCCCTCGAAATACTCTTCCACTACGTGTATGTCCCGCTTTTGTGTCATTTTCGTTGTTTGAATTTTTGAACATTAGCATTTTCAAATATTCTCGATCTACTGTATATTCAAGATGTTCTTCTCATGCAACAACATCTTGAGTCTCAACTTCGGGACTTGTAAACATTTTCCTCTGGGTCCTTTAAATAAATATCTTTCATCTTGGATGTATGACTCTACTCTGTCAACAACAAAATCAGTGATATACCCTCCAATGATACTATCAAACCAGTGATATACTGCTATGGATACATTGTTGTCGAATCTTTTAACCTTCTGTATCAACGTATATGTCCAAGCTACAAGAGATCTAGATATGATCTCGAATTGGGTATCAACTAGCCTAGCCAACCACTCAAACAACTCTCGATGGATTCCTCCAAAGAAGATCTCATGAATGTCGATGAAAATGTATCTTTGTAGCCAATACTTAGTACTCATGTTAGGGTTCTTATTTTGGGCTTCAACAAAGTCACTCTCTTGATCTTCTATCCAATTTTGAATCTTTGTCTTCAATGGGAACCACTGTGACATTCCCTCAAAAAGATTCATGTCACAACAACAAAACCATTTGTTGGCATAGGGAAAGACCCAGGGTTCAGCTCCAAGAGTGCACCAACAATCCCTAGCTACTAGCCCTTTTGGCAACACCTACAAAGCAGATGCAGTCTCACCCAAAGTAGCTATGAGGGGCTTGCAGGACATAGATGTCTACAACTAGGGGAATATCAAGTGGATCTATTACAATATAAATATATCATGCATCTATCATTCAACAAGCTAGATTTATCCTTCACAGCTATAAGTTCGATCTAATACAATAAGGCATGTAACAATATAGCAGGGACAGAGATCAAATCATCAATCACATAAACAACAACATATGTATGTGGTTCACCCTCTCTCTAGGGATACGTCTACAGAACTGTTGTATATTATATTAAGCTATATTATATTAAGGAAAGCATACAGTTTTGGTATGTTCTCTTAGCTAGCAGATCTTCTTTCTCTCCCCTCCTTGTGCACCCAGCCATAGGACTTGACCTTCGCACATAGCAGAAGATCTTACAATATCGAAATGATTCCTCTCTCTCCACACTTTTCTCTCTCAATATAATGATCCCTCTCTCAATACTATAGATATATCAACAACAATATTGTACTGTAGAATTACCAACCAAAACTAGGCCCTTTAGACATCTATTTATACATTACAACACCTCATCGATAGCCTTAGGCTGAGACCTATGTGCCAAAACCCTAAAAGACCAAAACCCTAGGTGTCTAAAACCCTAGGTCAGCTTGACCCACTTTTTTCGGGCTTCGCTAACCTATCTTTCCCTCCTTCTCATGCGGTGCTCCAAAGCATCAAACGGTGGATTTTTCCGCTTGCTGAAGTTTTACATGATCCATATTCATTTCTGATCTATCATCCTTGATCTCCTCATCCAAAAACTTGCATTTCCTTGCTTCACTCAATCTTTTCTGCTCTTTTTCTTACTTTGACCTAGTGATAGTCACTATGTCTCCCGCAAAGTTTACTTTTCACCTTTTCTTCCTTGTTCTTTGGTTCCTTCCATAACCAAGGGCCAACAAGTAGCCATGTCATACAAGTCTAAATGAAGTGGAGTTTAAAACGTAGATTGCGTGCTTAAAATTAAGGTTCAATGCATCTATCACAGACTTGAAACCTTCTCTCTCTGTGCACTATGGGTGCTTCTTAGTTTATGGGCGCTAGCTCCTCTTCACTAGCCCCTTCATTCATATTCCCTTGGGTTGTGCCCTTGTGCTAATGCATGATTGTGGGAATGAGAAAGAGTGGTTTCAAACAAACCCTCTTTTCTCCCCACAATCCTTCTCCAGCTGACACATACCCCATCACCAATACAGTGGTTGAAATTGCAGTCCGCTCAAGGAAAATTATCCTTCGTGCAAGTTTTGTCTCTGCAATCCTCCATGTCCATTGATCTCTTTCCTATCGGCATTGATCCCAATCAACCACTTATATCAAGCTTTGTTCCACCCTTCTTTCCTTATTCCATGCGTCTCCCCATATTCCCACGATCTTTTGACACGTGACTCCCCTCTGGATCAACGACTATAATTGACTTTACCTTTCTGCCCTCTAGGGTTTTCAACTCTCAACTCTACTCTCCTCTACATGACAATCTCCTGAAGTGGAAGATCTATTTCCACCTGTCCCGTTTAATCCCTGACTAGGATCTCCTACGTGGATCCGACCTTCAGGGATCTCAATCTCAAGTCCATTTTTCCTTCTCCTTAAAATACATGGAATCCTGCCACATGTCCTCTTACGATCGGATAGCCTAGAAATCCTTCGAGTCTTTTCCCAGAGTCCACATATCTTCTCCATGTCTCTCCCATGGATCTGATGGCTTAGATTCTCTTTGGTTGATCTGACGGCTTAGATTTTTTATGGCTCTCCAGACTTATCAGATCTCAAATCTCAATCTCTTGTCCATGTTGACTAGGTATCTCCTAGAGTTCTAGATTTGGTGCCAAGTGTCCTCCTTCACATCGACAGTTCTCGTTGTTTCTGGGGCTCCAACCTTCTACAATTTCAAGTATCAATAGCCATAAGTCTCTGGAGTTAATCCTTCTAGAGTCCAGGATCTAGTGACACCTGTCCAACCTAGATCCGCAATGAACGTTCACTTCGACTATTCAGGCTTCGGCAATTTTAGTTCTCAAACTGAAAACTGAAGGGTATATCTCTCTGGAGCTCGCGATTTGGTGACAAGTATCCCCTTGTAGATCGACGACTCTCAGCTCTTTGATTCTCGAGGCTTCAAGTGTTTCAACACTTCAACTTCCACCTCCTTCTGGATCTCCCGATCTGTTGACACGTATCCACTCTAGATCCAACGGTATAGACTCTGCTTTTGCAAATCGATATTTCATGACTTGTGGATTGCAAGTTAACAGTTCCTCCACATTCCTGACTTTCGAAATGTCGACATTTTTGGAGCTCCTAAATCCAATAGCTCATAATCCTCTAGATCTAACGGTCAAGAACGTCCCTTCACGTATCAGGACTTTGCATTTGATGAATTTGGAAAGGTACTCACTTCCCTGTCCTGATCCCTGATATCCCACAATTCTCCTTGGAAAATCAACGGTCCATATCTCTCCTCGATCAAGGGCTCATATTAAATAGAAATTTCATGTTTCTCTAATCCTCATGACTTTTCCCTTTGACATTTCCCCTCTGTGAGTCAGCGAAATGATGATCTCTTGCCACTTTTCAACTTTTCCCCTTTGCCTCAAATCCTCCTTGCCTCGCACTCAGAGTTAGTTCTCGTAACAACAAGTTTGTCTCTTTCCCCCCAGGATACTAGACAATGTCTTGCCTCCTCCCATATTCTATATATGAAAAAGAATATTGTGCATAGGTCTTTTCCCCTTGGGAAATTTTGAATCTTTACAAATCCCTGATTTTCAAGAGCTGCCAATGGAAAAATTCTAGATTTGCCACTTGTAAAATTCATCCCTGAGGTAGTTCAAGCCCGTTCCCACCATGGAGTCATGGTCAGTTGATTTCAACCTGGTTGTTCCATTTGCCTCTCAGCAATAAATATAAAAATTATTTGTCTCTTACAATTGTCATAATCAAACAGTTAGTTGGGAAAATCAAATCTTTTCCCAATCAATCACAATAATTAATTAAAATGAACTAAATTCCCAAATTCGGAATTGCCATAAATGGAAACAATTTTCCAAATTCGAATTTACAAAAAATAGAAATAAATTCCTAAGTATTTTCTGACTTCAATAATAATTTATTTTTGGGGGATATTACAATAAATCCCAACGTTTATGAATTGATAAATCTTTGTGTAGGGGTAGCTCCTACACCGCTTACACCCCACGATTTCTTTTCATTTTTACACTGCATTCAATCATGATTTGTTTGGCATTTTTACACAACAAATCCGTGATGATTCACCCTATTTTTCCAAGCAAAATCATATGATGATATACAACATTATCATAGATTTAAACGACATCGATTTAATGGACTGCGTAGGTATTTTTTTTAGAGAGTGTTTTTTTTTTTTTAACATTTGAAGGACAACGAATTTTTGGCCGAGTGTGACTATGTTGAATGGTTGTAGCGTATCGAGTGGCAATGAATCTACACCTTGTCTGTGAATTTATGAATGCCAGTGTCTTGTATGTGAATGACAGTATTGCACTATGTGAAGGACATCGTTATACTCATTGCAATTATGATTGTGTTTTTCATCTAATATTTTATAGACAACAAATATTTTTAGACAACAAGTTTATATTCTATATCTTGTAGTTACACTGCAATATCATATCAACTCGACAATTTTGTGTCCTTACTAGGCAACGATACATTTACAACGATTTAGTGACAATGATTTTTAACATATTGATAGCAAATTGCTAGCGAAATTATACTCTGTGTTTTTGGATGGCATATTGTACTTTGCTTTTTTTTTGGGATAACGATATTGTGGTTACTCTACGCTTTTCGATATTATACTCTACGTTTTTGAATAACATTTGATTGTTGAAAGTAAATAATGGTGGACAACGATCTGTTGAATGTGATTTATTATTAATAGATAGCCCATGGTTTTATTTTTGATTCCTTATTATAGATAGTACATGGTTTTATTGCTCATTCTTATTAATAGATAACACATGGTTAGACAACATTAATGGACACAAATATTATTACGGGACAACGATATCATTGTTAGACATAGATTTTATTTCTCGACAGCTATTTAACTTACCAATAAGATGAGGTGGAAATCCTTCGTTAATCCAAAATAAAACCCCTTGCATTCATGTCTTAATATATTAATTTACAAGTTTATGATGGGAGACATTAATTAGATTAACCAAAATGTAAGTATTAATTCCTTATATCACTATGATTAAGCTATCTTCCAAATAATATTCTACTATATAGAGAATTAATATAGAATATCCATGCACATGAATTCTTAGATAATATTGGAATTAATTATGTTTTACAGTTGGGAGACATCCGAGAAAAAGGTGCTTCATAAGAAAACAAAAATTCTTTTGTTGGTTGCGCAATTAAATTTTGAGTGATGTCACCTTGCGTCTTGTCTACTTGCTACTTGGGGTGCTTGGGA
>JASDQU010102767.1:913682-935594 GCA_032191745.1 Picea mariana | reverse complement strand
CATTGCACGTCGTGATGCAGGATAGACACAAATGATGACAGGCTTCCCGATGTGGATGTATTGTTCATTGTAATGGATGTTAGTACTTGGTTTTGTAACGCCTTAATGCATTAGATTTTATGCATCGCAGAGGTTTCTAGTTATTGGTCGTCGAAACCACTATGTTGGGCTGTTGATGTTGTCCTTTAGCTTGTAGTTGTTGTCTTGCTTGTGTTGGGCAGGTAGTCGTGTTTATTGTCTATTGTATCACATGTTTGTCTGGTTGCATGATGTTCTAACGTGTTGGTTCGTTGGTTGTTTGTTGCTTGAATCCGTAAGTTGTGTTCGTCATCAAGTTGTGTTTATTACATGTTGTCGTTGATTTCCTTCCTGCTTAAAAAAAAAAAATGACACCAGCTTACGTCGCTTGTAATCGTAACGATTGGGACCGTTACATTAAACTCTCATCCATTATCCCCAAATTAAACAACATATTAATGTAAGCATTAAATAATTATATTCCTTGTAAAATTTTACTTGGAGATTATATAAATGAAATCACCTTATAATTTTGGATTAAGAAAGATATTAGTGTAAGCATTAAATGATAATAGTTTTAGTAAAATTGTAATTGGAAATTACATGAATTAAACAATAAATTGCTTCAATATTTTTTGAATTTCTCTTATTATAAACCTTAATATTATTTTAACATTTTTTGAATTTATCTGGTTGTAAATCAATAAATTACTTTAATATTTTTTGAATTTCCCTTATTATAAACCTTAAAATTATTTTAACAGTTTTTTAATTTATCTTGTTGTAAATCAATTACTTAAAGAACTTTTTTATTTCACATTGCAAAATGACCTTTGTACAATATCATTGAACATTTTTTAATATCCATTTTATTATTTTAATATACATTTATAAAAAAAAATATTAATTTAGCTTTTATTTATCTATAAATTAATGTCCATTCATAATTAGTTTATTAATTTATTCTTTATTTGTGTAAAGGTCAATATATTTATTTTTTAATTAAAAGAGGAACCTGAAAAGTCAACTTTCAACCTTCATAATAATTATAATTTAATTAACATTTTTAATCTATTTTGAAAAAAATTAAAAGTGTTAAAAATAGAGAAATTCATACAAATTTTTCCAATAAAAAAATACTAAAGAGGAACCTGAAAAGTCAACTTTCAACCCTCGTAATAATTATAATTTAATTAACATTTTAAATTAATTTAAAAAAAAAATGAAATAAAGTTAAAAATAGACAAATTCATCGTTTCATACATTTTTCCTAATAAGAAAAAATTATGTTTTGATCTAGTTGTTTTATGAAATTTCGATGATATGAATTTTGTTAAAATAACCAAAATCTTATAAAATTTATTTAATAAAGTTATGAAAAAATTTGTTTTGATACTTAAAAAAATGTTTTGAATTACTTAAAAAAATATGTTTTTAACCACTTATTGTTTTTTGAAATTTTAATGATATGAATTTTGTTAAAACAACCAAAATCCATAAAATTTAAAAATAAAATTATTAAAAACAAAATTTTTGATGGTATGAATTTTGTTAAAACGAACGAAAATCTTATAAAATTAAAAAATAAAATTACTAAAAACAAATTGAATTTATCTACTTTTGAATCTATCTTTAAAAACTTAACATCCATTCTTGAAAATACGTTCTAAAAAAACCTTTAAAATAAGTAGACATTGATAAAAGCTCTCGCTATTAACATTAATAACAATTATAATTCAAAATCTCTCCAAATGGGGGGTTAAGGAGCAATCACGTAGCTAACAATTTTATATATAACCATATGTGAGCCAGCATGTGAACATACATTCCTTCTCTTCAAGACCCTCTATTCTACCATTCTGTTTCACAAGGAAGCGGAACAGAATCTGGGTGTTCTTCTAAATCTTGAAATGATCTGCGTCTTCTTGTAAATCTTGGAAGCTACATTCAAGATCTGGGTGTTCTTGTAAATAGCTTATGGAAATGATCTGGGTGTTCTTCTTATGAATCTTTCAACGTAGAAATCTCCCGCTTCATCTTCAGATACCCTGTTGTCTCTCTTCTAGGTGTTTCTCTTCAGTTTCACAGGTTTTATACGCTGTAGGTTGCTGGAATAACTAGCACAGAGATTTTAACATTGCTCGTGGAGATATGTGGCACAGAGGTTCGAACATCCCTGGTGAGGATAGTGGTGATATTGATGGAGATTTTTTTATTCAACACCAAAACCCCGTGGCTGATGTTCGTCGAGCGAGTTTTATTAGTACACATGTCCGACAACAAGCCCGTAACACAGAGCCCGGTATTAGTGTTGGAGATCATAATGTGAAAATCAGCGGAAATCGATTAAAGAAATACAAAGTCGTGACTCCTTGCAAGAAATACAAGAATGTGTCGCATAGTACTAGCAAGCGTATTGCCCAGGTTTCTTGTAAGAGTGATGACGGAACGAAAAAAATGGTCTATCTTGGAACCTTTGCCACAGCAGAAATGGCTGCAATTGCGCGCGACGCAGCCGTCTTGCACTTGAAGGGAGAGTCATCTGCTAATCGTTTGAACTTTCCGCATTATGTTTCTAACATGAAAAGCATACTACAAGACTGCTCTCCTTTAGAAACTACCGACGACGTCAAATTTGTAGCGCGGAAGGCTGCAACCGCCTTAGCCCCTCTCATTAGTCTAGAGAATAAGGATGCGGGATTAGAAGCTTCCGTCGCAATGTCAGCTGCCATCTCTAGTGCGACTGCGACTTCACCTTTAATGATCTCTTCCAATACAGGTATGCGTTATCAAAATTCCAAGTCTTCCCTCCTTTTCAAGGCCCTTCAATCCTTGATAAAAGAACGTTAAATTATTTTTTTCCGAAATAAATTTACAATAGAAAATACTCTATGAAGCTCATACAGACTATTACTGAATAGAATAAAAAATACTCTATGAAGTGAGTATTGTTAAATATCATTATAAATGCAGGGCTATCACTCATACAAACTATTACTGAATAGAATAGAGCTTGTATGTGATAAAAGTTTTTAAATTTTATTTTTTTTTTAACTTTAACCATGAATATAGATTTGTATAGAATAGAGCTCCTGATCTGAATATTAGACATACATTTTGTATTAAAAATATATTATTATATTTATGGTCATTTATTTGGACATTTGGTAAACTTATAGCTATTGATCACCATGTTGAATGTTGAATCTCATATTCAAAGTACATATGCTTTCCCTAGCAGTTGGTTTTATGTTCTTTCAAGTGTCAAAACACTTTTTCCTAATGAAAGTTTTTTTTGTAAGAGCTTTGTTGGTGTATCACATTATTAAGTAGGTGTAATTAGTTTTTCAAATCAAGAAGATTCTGTATTTGTGACATTGGAATACAGTTTTGATGAAAATTATGAATCTAAATTATATTGTTTTAATTAATTAAAGGTATGTTAAGATATTGAAATTTTTTGATAATTTTTTTTTTAATGAATAGTTCACCAAATTTAAAATTGGATATCAAAATCTCATTAATCAAACCACATATCAAACTAAATTACCTTAAATTCAACTCATAAAAGGACATGAATCTCTAGTTAAAGTTTCAATTGTGAAATATTTTAAACCATATCATGAATGATTCTACTAGATATTTAGATTGCAAAGTCTAACTAAATTATTTTGTTCAAATAAATCTTTCAAAGTTTTAGTTTTAATTGTGAAATATTTTAGGATATATTTATGAAACCATACGATGAATGATTTTATTAGATATTTAGATTGCAAAGTCTTCCTAAATTGTTTTTTTCAAATAAACCTTTCAAAGTTTTAGAGAGAACTATTTTACAATATTACTGATATTTATATTCTTCTTAGGTAGGTTAGACACATGATTTTTTATTGAAATATAGATTATATCATCTAATAATTAGATATTTATTTGAAATATTCAAGAAGTCTATAGTCATATTGTTTTAATATTTATCTAGTAATTTTTTGGCTTGAAGAATGTCGTTTTTTATATAAAATCTTATATCAGAAAATTATTAATTTTCAAAACACAACTTATTTTGCAATTATATTTCACTTAACTAGTTTTAATCTTTAATGACCCTTCCAAATTTTTTATCAATTCTTAAAATATCTAGTTAAATCTAAATTAAGGCAAAGTCTTTTGGATCAAAATTTTGTAAAGACATTTTACAAAGATTCCACTAAATATACATATTTTATGAGTTTCCACGAAGTATAATTAATGTAAGTTTATTTGGATTATGAATTTTTTTTTTCAATGAATAAAAATTTAATATTAAATTATAATTTGATTAAAAAAAATATTTAAAAATCAAATTCATTTGAAAACCACTTAAATTAAAATACATAACATTTATCTTAAAATGATAGCATTAAAGTGGATTAGAGTTTTCACACATAGCCTCACTGAAAGATTATTTAGATCATAAAATTTTTTCTTTCAATGAATAGAAATTTAATTTAAAATTATAATTTGATTAAAAAAAAATATTTAAAAATCAAATTCATTTAAAAACCACTTGAATTAAAATACATAACATTTATCTTAAAATGGAAGCATTAAGGTGGATTAGGGATTTCACACATAGCCTCACTGAAAGATTGATTCGCATGGGTACTTTTTCGGTCAATGTAGGTAATAGGGGCTTCTTTCTCTTTGGAACAATCTATCTCAGCCTCTTCAATGATTTGTTTACATTGGGGGCATTCTTTGTAGATGACGGGCATTTTCACCACATTGTATAGAGTGTTGTTTTTCAGATGACTGTGGGTGTTGGATGTTTTAAGAAAAAGTAGTTTGCTCGTTTTGATGTTCTTCATTTCTACATTGTAAGGACCTTTTGTATATTTTTATTTTTTTTGTTTTCTTGAACCAAACTAATTAATTAATAATTATTTATTTTTATATAAATGATGAATAATGAATAAAACAATAAAAATAACATGTAGTTGATTTAATTGTTTTTTATGGATGGAAATGAATAATGGTTTTTACAACAGCCATTATTAAGTATTTGGGTGCTATTATTATAGAACAAAGCATACTAAAACAAAAAAATTATAAATAAACAATCATAGAAATAAAGAATATACTTAAAAATAGTTAACTAATTAACCAAGAGACAGCTAGCTACCCTAATGAACAAAAAGAAAATATACTTGTCAAACTTCACCGGTCCTTCTCCCTATTCTCTGGCTCTCTAACTGGCTTAGATGTTTATTGATCATTTACTGAAAAATAGAAAAAATATCCTTAAAAACGACTAGCTAATAGCCCAAGAGAGCTAATGAGAATATTATATATCAATCTAACCAACCAGGCATATCACTCCAGCCAACCTTGTGAAATACGAAGAGAACAATCACAATTAATTAGTTGGATGCTGTTATTGAAGAAAAAATACGAAAAGAAACAAATAAGAAAATAAAATAAACAATTACATATACAGAAAATATATCTGGAAACAAAGCAGAACAATATAAACTCACTATAACAATATAAACTCACTATGTAAACATAGGTTTGATATTTATAATTTAAAGATAAAGCAATTGTGTAGCATATTTATAATTTAAAGATAAACCAATTGTGTAGCATAATTAAAAGGTCATTAATTCTGGCCATTTCCAAATGCCAAATAATGTGTAGCATAATTAAAAAAGCATTAACTCTGGTCATTTCTAAATAAATAACATTACTTTTTTTTAATGTAAATGTAATTATTATTAATATTAAATAACATTTATAATTTTTAAAAATCTCACATTATTTTTTTTTAAATGTAATTGTATTTTTTATTTTGACTTATTAATAATTACCCTCTATGAAGAGAACCCAGACTAACGTTTAACCTTTTAAATTAAATTGAAATCAGCAGGTACGTCGGCTTTTTCTCATAATGCTGATTTCCCAGGATGTGCATTATTAGTGGATTTTTCTTATATTGCTGATTTTCCAGAACAAGAATTTCTTATGTTAGCAGAAATTGTTGTCGGTAGTGCAGAACATAAAGAGCCAGCAGATTTAGTAGATGAAGACGTGATATTTAACCTTCCAAATCTCCTCATGCATATGGCCGAAGTAATGCTGCTTCCTCCTCCTCTTCCTCCCCCTTCACCTCCTTATGAGGAAGACGATGTTGGATTCAAGGGGATCTCGTTTCTATGGAATTTCTGAAATTCAACGACGCAGCGGGACTGAACACTTGTTTTCAGTCAAGCTTATTGAGCAGTTGCAATTGACGTTTTTTATGGATTTGGTTTATGTTATTACGTTCAAAGGTGTATATCTATTGACAATGAACACAATTAATTATTTTTTAATCTAAAATTATAATCTGATGGCTAAAAATTGAAGATGTTAGCATATTCTGGCTAAAAATTGAAGATGTTAGCATATTCTTAGTCGTTCTTCCAAATTAATGAATGTGATTTACTTTTCATAACTTTATTGTATTGTACCTGTTTACCTTTTAACATTTACCTAATCATATTAAAAAATTACTGTAACACTATATGCCACGTTTAAATAATTAACCTTTTTGTAATATTAATAGAATACAGTGCCAAGTTTAAATTTACTTGAGGCGTTTTGCAATTTCAATTTATGATATAGGCCATGTTTGGATGCAGATTAAATTTTATGGGGAACATATTTAAATTTATGGGAGACAGGCACCTCATATACCTGAGCCATTTTGCAATTTTAATTTGTGATATACAGGCCGCACTTTGCAATTTGCAGTTTAAATTTATATTGTAATTTTGATTTATGATACACAGGCCACGTTTTTTTTTACTGCAATTAAGTTCTTTTACTGCATTTAATACTTTACTGCATTTAATACTTTTCCCAGCAGGCATAGAATACGATCGACATGGCCAAGTGTCATGTGCGCTTCCTTTGGATGGTGCGCTCTACAGTGACATTTCCACTCCCTCAGCTCGCGGTTTATCTCCACTCCATCGAATAGCGGTTTCACTTCTACACATTGTTGTATAGATCTCTCTTTACGAAATTCTCTAATCGCTCTGCATTTCAAATCTGTCACTTCCCTGAACCCTGGATTTATTTTCTGGATTTCTAAACCTTGGATAGTCCTGTTTCTCGATAGCTGGCATGTCACTGGATCAGACTAGATTGTTTGGATTGATGAACCTTGGATAGTCTGATTGCGGGATCGCTCACCTCTGGTTGGATCATAGTTCTTCATCTATCACTTGTGTATCTCTGGCCCGATGTTGCAGGCTTCTTGGGTGTATGGTAAGACTTATTGTCAACCCTCAAATTATTGCTAGGATACGTTTTTTATTTGCAAAACATATAGGGTTTCGAGACATCAAGAGTACTCTTTACAGTTTAAAAAAATCATTCAAATCATTGTTAAGGTACGTTTTTTTATTTGCAAAACATCTAGGGTTTCGAGACATCAAGAGTACTTTTTACAGGTTTAATAAAAAAAAAATTGGATGTTTGTGTTTGCAAAGTAAACATACGGTGGAGATAAAGCACCGCAAGCTATCAATTACTTTCGCAATCTATAGAAAATGTGCAAAACCTTTCAGCCCACAAAGAGAAAATAAAAGCCAACTCTGATCAAAATGCAAAAGTTACATTACAATTTTTTTTTCATAAAACTCGACCGTTGGAAGAATCGGATTCAGAATACCCTGTAATGAAAAGAAACCTTGGGAGTTCGCGTAGATCGCGTTCATATTTAGACGAATGTTCAAGGGCTTGACGATAATCGCAAAATTTGTTACAATCAAACTGTTTATCCTGAAATTGAACGTTCAAAATGTACTAGGTTTTTTTTATCAATGGCCCAACTGCCACTGATAGCTTGTAGATTAATCTTTTTTGTACTACCAATTTTTTGTACTAGCTGGTAAATTCTGTGCAATGCGAGACCACCTGACCATTTGCATATCTGCATGGATTATGTGGCCAGTTTTTCATACTATTTTATTTTAAAACTGGGTTTGTGCAAAAATTAGGGTTTTTTTTTACTTTAATATGTTAATTAAAATTTGATTGTAAATAATATAGGGAAAAAAAATTAGGATTTATTTACAGATGTGATATGTCTTTCGGTGTTCATCAGCCACAATTATGTGGCTATACTAGTCTTACTTGTATCGCCACATTTATTTTCTTATATTAATTGTCATTATTTGCAATATTATTTTTATTTATATTTGATTTATTTTACATTGTGGTTTATTTTGAACATTACATCCACTTAATAATGCATATACTGTAAAGACATTTTTACTAAGCTTCCACTAAATATACATATTTTATAACTTTCCACGAAATACATATTTTATGACTTTCCACGAAGTTTATTTGGATCACGATAAATTTTTTTAATGAATAAAAATTTAATTCTAAATTATAATTTACTTTAAAAAAAATTAAAAATCAAATTCATTTGGAAACCAATTAAATTGAAATACATAACATTTATCTTAAAATGATAGCATTAAGGTGGATTAGGGTTTTCACACATAGCCTCAGTGAAAGATTGATTCCCCTGGGTGTTTTTTCGGTAAATGTAGGTGATAGGGTTTTCTTGCTTTTTGGAACAATCTATTTCAGCCTCATCAATGATTTGTTCACATTGGGGGCACTCTTTGTAGATGACGCGCATTTTTAAGACACATTGTATAGAGTGTCCTTTTTCAGATGACAGTGGGTGTTGGATGTTTTAAAAAAAAGTAGTTTGTTAGTTTTGATGTTCTTCATTTCTGTATTGTAAGGACCTTCTGTGTACAACTTTATTTTTTATGGCTTTTTTGAATCAAGTTAATTAATCAATAATCATTTCTGTATAAATAATGAATAATCAATAAAACAATAAAAATAATATATGGTAGATTTAATTGTTTTTCATGGATGGAAATGGATAATGGTTTTTACAGTAGTCATTATTAAGTATTTAGATGTTGTTATAGAAGAAAACAAATTAAAACAAGAAAACTATAAATAGACAAACATAGAAACAAAAAATATACTTAGAAATAGTTAACTAATTAATCAAGAAATAGCTAATTAACCTAATGATCCAGGCTAATGAACCAAGAGAAAATATACTTGAAAATAAAAAATCTATACTTAAAAACAACTAGTTAATAGCCCAAAAGATCCAGACCTAATGAGAATATTACATATCAATCTAACCAACCATCAATCTAACCAACCAGGCACATCACTCCAGCGAACCTTGTGAAATACAGAGACAATAACCACAATTAATTACTTGGATGCACATCACTCCAGCGAACCTTGTGAAATACAGAGACAATAACCACAATTAATTACTTGGATGCACATCACTCCAGCGAACCTTGTGAAATACAGAGACAATAACCACAATTAATTACTTGGATGTTGTTATAGAAGAAACAATACGAAAAGAAACAAACAAGAAAATAAAATAAACAATTACATATTAAAAAAATTATACCTGGAAACAAAAAAGAATAATATAGACTCACTATGTAAACTTAAGTTTGATATTTATAATTTAAAGGTGAAGCAAATGCCTAGCACAATTAAAAGGCCATTAATTTTGGTCATTTTCAAATAGATGTAATATGTAGCATAATTAAAATGCCATTAATTCTGGCCATCTTCAAATAGATGCAAATATACTAGTGAAATAAGGATAATAATGAGTAATATGTTTTGATGTAAGAATCTAGTATTATTATTTTTTAATATAAATGTAATTATTATTAATATTAAATAGATTTTATTATTTTAAAAAATCTTATATTAGATTTAAAGAGATTGGATTTCATAGTAAAAAGTAAGGAGTTTTTCATCATTGGATAAAGTTCAATTCTAATGAAAATCTAACATAAAGCCATAAAGAAACCTTAAAATAATAATCAAACATGTCTCCTTTCCAAATCCGTACCCAAGGCCAATACTCCAAAAATAAATTGCGACAATGTTCTTAAGAAATTAAGAAAAATGGAAAACTCTCTATAAATCCCTTAGGTTACATGTAACCTAGTTGAAAATAATATGACTATTGGATTGTTTTCTTGGTTTAATGAATTGTGAAAAACGATCTATTAATTAATTTAATATTATTCAGGTTCTTAATTCAATATTATCTATTTGTTAAATTTCTTATTATTATTTATAAAATATTTTTATTTTTCTTTTTCATTTTATAAAATATTTTTATTTTTTTTTTTCATTTTTTTCTAATTCATTTTCTAATTGTTTTAAATAGTTTTTAAGAATAAAAGTAACACCGTGCAATTTATAAGCAATCTATTTTTTTAATTTCTTTTATTGGAATAAATTTAAGTTTTTGGTACACATAAATATTATTTTGTTTTAAAGATATGTATCTTTCAAATTTTGTATTTTTAATTTAATTTTTAAAGATTTCACATTCTATATTTTTTATTTTATTTGTGTGAGCAATTTTTTTGTTTTAAAGATATCCATCTTTCAAATTCTGTATTTTAATATTTTTTATAAATAATAAATGAAATTAATTGTTAATTTTATAGATTGTATTTTAAATTTAATTTTTAAAAGTTTCATATTCTATACTTTTAATTTTATTTGTGTGGGCAATTTTTTTTATAAATAATGAAGTTTTGTTTTAAAGATATCCATCTTTCAAATTCTGTATTTTAATATTTTTTTATAAATAATAAATGAAATTAATTGTTAATTTTATAGATTGTAAATTGTTTTTTAAATTCAAGTTTCTTATGTTAATATATATTATTGATTTTATCAAAAATTTTCTATTTTTGTTTCCTTTAAATAAGACAAGTTTCATAATAGTTTTGGTTTTTTTGTTCTTTTGGTGTTTTTATAATTTGATGTTGTTTACCTCCTTGCTTATTTATGTATACTTAATTTTTTTTAAATTAATTTGTATATTTTCAATTAAATATAATAGTGCTTGTTTATTTGGGTATACTTTATTTTGTCTAAATTAATTTGTATATATGTTTTCAATTAAATATGATAGTGCTCACAACATTGGCAACAATTTGTATCCTGATTTATGGTTTTAATCTTTGAATTTTTAATTTTTTTTAGATTTTAAAATGTTAAACATTTTTTTAAATTAAAGGTATAATAAACTTGTTTCACTATTTTTATCTTTCATTTTGTAGTAATTGAAACAATATTCATAATATTTGTGTTCTTTTCTTTACTATTTTACTATTTTATTTATAAGATTTGTATTTATTCAGTTATAATTTTATGTATTTTATATTTTGTTAATTATATTTATAATGCTCCCTTTAATATTAATGATTTTAAGTTTAAAATTTGATTTTAAAACATTTTTCTATTAATTGTTATTGTAATATTAAAATTTACATCAAATTTATTTGCTTGCACTGTTTTTAAAGTAAATTATTTATTTAATATTTAAGCTGAAAGGTGTATACCTATTGATAATGGACACAATTAATTACCTTTTAATCTAAAATTATAATCTGATGGTTAAAAATTGAAGATGCTGGCATATTCTTAGTTGTCCTTCGAAATCAATAAATGTGATTTACTCTTCATAACTTTCTTGTATTTTTGAATGCTTCGGTTAACCTGTTTACTTTTTAACATTTACCTAATCATATTAAAAAATTACTGTAACACTATATGCCACGTTTAAATAATTAACCTTTTTGCAATATTAATGGAACACAATGCCACATTTAATAAATAATTAACTTTTTTGCAATATTAATGGAACACAATGCCACATTTAAATTTGTGACAAACATGTTTAAATTTATGGGAGACGAGCTTCTCATATACCTGAGGCGTTTTGCAATTTTAATTTATGATATACGCCATGATTGGATGCAGATTAAATTTTATGAGGGACACATTTAAATTTATGGGAGACGGGCACCTCATATACCTGAGCCATTTTGCAATTTTAATTTGTGATATACAGCCCACACTTTGCAATTTGCAGTTTAAATTTATATTGCAATTTTGATTTATGATACATAGGCCACGTTTTTTTACTGCAATTAAGTTTTTTACTGCATTTAATACTTTTCCCAGCAGGCATAGAATACGATCGACATGGCCAAGTTTCATGTGCGCTCCCTTTGGATGGTGCGCTCTAGAGTGACATTTCCACTCCCTCGGCTCGCGGTTTATCTCCACTCCATCGAATAGCGGTTTCACTTCTAAACATTGTTGTATAGATCTCTCTTGACGAAATTCTCTAATCGCTCTGCATTTCAAATCTGTCACTTCCCTGAACCCTGGATTTATTTTCTGGATTTCTAAACCTTGGATAGTCTTGTTTCTCGATCGCTGGCATGTCACTGGATCAGACTAGATTGTTTGGATTGATGAACCTTGGATAGTCTGATTGCGGGATCGTTCACCTCTGGTTGGATCATAGTTCTTCATCTATCGCTTGTGTATCTCTGGCTCGCTGTTCCAGCCTTCTTGGGTGTATGGTAAGACTTATTGTCGACCCTCAAATTATTGCTAGGGTACGTTTTATTTGCAAAACATATAGGGTTTCGAGACATCAAGAGTACTCTTTACAGTTTAAAAAAAATCAATCAATATTCAAATCACTGTTAGGGTACGTTTTTTATTTGCAAAACATTTAGGGTTTTGAGACATCAAGAGTACTTTTTACAGATTTAATAAAAAAAATTGGATGTTTGTGTTTGTAAGGTAACTAGCACAGTCATATAATTGTGGCTGATGAAAACAGAAAAGCATATCTCATCTGTAAATAAATCCTAATTCTTTTTCTCCCTATATTATTTACAATCAAATTTTAATTGACATATTAAGGTAAAAACAAACCCTAATTTTTGCACAAACCCTAATTACAGTTTTAAAATGAAATAGTATGAAAAACTGGCCACATAATCCATGCAGATATGCAAATGGTCAGGTGGTCTCGCATTGCACGAAATTTACCACGAAGGACAGAGAACAAGATCAAGAATTACTTGGAAAAGTGGTAGTACAAAAAAGATTAATCTACAAGCTATCAGTGGCAAGCTATCAGTGGCAGTTGGGCCATTGATAAAAAAAACCTAGTACATTTTGAACGTTCAATTTCAGAATAAACAGTTTGATTGCAACAAATTCTGCGATCATCGTCAAGCCCTTGAACATTCGTCTAAATATGAACACGATATACGCGAACTCCCAAGGTTTCTTTTCATTACAGGGTATTCTGAATCCGATTCTTCCAACGGTGGAGTTTTATGAAGAAATTTTTGTAATGCAACTTTTGCATTTTGATCAGAGTTGGCTTTTATTTTATCTTTGTGGGCTGAAAGGTTTTGCACATTTTCTATAGATTGCGAAAGTAATTGATAGCTTCCAGTGCTTTATCTCCACCGTATGTTTACCTTGCAAACACAAACATCCAATTTTTTTTTATTAAAACTGTAAAAAGTACTCTTGAAGTCTCGAAACCCTAGATGTTTTGCAAATAAAAAACGTACCCTAACAATGATTAGAATATTGATTGATTTTTTTTAAACTGTAAAGAGTACTCTTGATGTCTCGAAACCCTATATGTTTTGCAAATAAAAAACGTACCCTAGCAATAATTTGAGGGTTGACAATAAGTCTTACCATACACCGAAGAAGCCTGCAACATCGAGCCAGAGATACACAAGTGATAGGTGAAGAACTATGATCCAACCAGAGGTGAGGGATCCTGCAATCAGACTATCCAAGGTTCATCAATCCGAACAATCTAGTCTGATCCAGTGACATGCCAGCAATCGAGAAACAGGACTATCCAAGGTTTAGAAATCCAGAAAATAAATCCAGGGTTCAGGGAAGTGACAGATTTGAAATGCGGAGCGATTAGAGAATTTCATAAAGAGAGATCTATACAACAATGTGTAGAAGTGAAACAGCTATTCGATGGAGTAGAGATAAACCGCGAGCTGAGGGAGTGGAAATGTCACTGTAGAGCGCACCATCCAAAGGAAGCGCACATGACACTTGGCCATGTCGATCGTATTCTATGCCTGCTGGGAAAAGTATTAAATGCAGTAAAAGAACTTAATTGCAGTTAAAAAAACGTGGCCTCTGTATCATAAATCAAAATTGCAATATAAATTTAAACTACAAATTGCAAAGTGTGGCCTGTATATCACAAATTAAAATTGTAAAATGGCTCAGGTATATGAGGTGCCCGTCTCCCATAAATTTAAATGTGTCCCCCATAAAATTTAATCTGCATTCAAACATGGCATATATCATAAATTAAAATTGCAAAACGCCTCAGGTATATGAGGCGCCCGTCTTTCATAAATTTAAACGTGTTTCTCACAAATTTAAACGTGGCACTGTGTTTCATTAATATTGTAAAAAGGTTAATTATTTAAACATGGCATACAGTGTTACAGTAATTTTTTAATATGATTAGGTAAATATTAAAAAGTAAATAGGTTAATCCATGCATTCAAAAATACAATAAAGTTATAAAGAGTAAATCATATTCATTGATTTGGAAGGACGACTAAGAATATGCTAGCATCTTCAATTTTTAGCCATAAATTATAATTTTAGATTAAAAGGTAATTAATTGTGTCCATTATCAATAGGTATACGCCTTTAAAGGAGATAAAGCACTGGAAGCTATCAATTACTTTCGCAATCTATAGAAAATGTGCAAAACGTTTCAGCCCACAAAAAGAAAATAAAAGCCAACTCTCATCAAAATGCAAAAATTGCATTACAAAAATTTCTTCATAGAACTTCACCATTGGAAGAATCGGATTTAGAATACCCTGTAATGAAAAGAAACCTTGGGAGTTCGCGTAGATTGTGTTCATATTTAGACGAATGTTCAAGGGCTTGTCGATGATCGCAGAATTTGTTGCAATCAAACTGTTTATCCTGAAATTGAACGTTCAAAATGTACTAGGTTTTTTGTATCAATGGTATCAATGGCCCAACTGCCACTGATAGCTTATAGATTAATCTTTTTTGTACTACCACTTTTTCAGTAATTCTTGATCTCGTTCTCTGTCCTTCCTAGTAAATTCCGTGCAATGCGAGACCACCTGACCATTTGCATATCTGCATGGATTATGTGGCCAGTTTTTCATACTATTTCATTTTAAAACTGTAATTAGGGTTTGTGCAAAAATTAGGGTTTGTTTGTATTTTAATATGTCAATTAAGATTTGATTGTAAATAATATAGGGAAAAAAAGAATTAAGACTTATTTATAGATGAGATATGTCTTTCTACATTCATCAACCACAATTATGTGGCTGTACTGGTTTTAAAATACTCTATAATATTGAATGACCAATAATGTTAATAATGTTTATTTTATATAGGATGTTTCATATATGATTTTCTTATATATTACATGTTTTAATGTTCATAATATTTGCCTTTTAGTTTTTTTATAGTTTTTTTATATCCATATGTATGTTTATTTTTATTTTTATGGTTGTTATTTTGTATTTATTTTCTTATATTTAATGTGTTAGTACTTATAATATGACCAAAGATTTTTGGAAATGTTAAGGAATAATAAACTTGAAAATTATGTTAATTAACTTCATTTATTTTCTATTTAATATTGATTTGTTTTAATGTTCATAATATTTGTCTTTTATTTTTTTACATTCATATGTATTTTTGTATTTTTATAGTTGTTATTTTGTATTTATTTTCTTATACTTAATGTGTTAGTACTTATAATGTGATCAAAGTTTTTTGGAAAATTTAAAGAATAATAAACTTGAAAATTATGTTAATCAATTTCATTTCTTTTCTATTTAATATTGATCATCTTCTTTTTTAAGATAACATTGGATAACTTTGTATTTCTAAAATAAATAGAAACTTGTTTATCGAGTATAATAAATATTCATAGATTCAAGAAATAGATTTTGTATTTTCTTAGTGTATTTATAATATTTATTTTGTTCTTATACGAGCTTATAGTTTTATGTTATTTTTTTAAAATTTTATTAATTTTTTTTAAACAATTTTTGTATGTTACTTTTACGTAGAATTCACTCTACTTTAATGTGTATATTTGTTTTTACATTAAGAATTTTAATGTTGATATTACTTGTACTGTCTCTTTATTATTTTTTATTTTATTAATTTTATTTTTTTATATTAAAAAAATAATAATTTTTTATTTATAATCTATAAAAAAATGTTACATTTTGAAGATGCTACAATATTTTTTAATAAAAATTAAAATGATCATCTTTCAAAAATTTATAATTTAACATAAAAATAATTAAAAAATAGATAGAAAAGCACAAATTTTGAAACAAAGATAAAAACAAAAGGAAATCTTTCCTCTTCAATATGTTAACCTTTGTTACAAATTTTGTATATTATTTCCTCTTTACACAAATTTTGTATGTTATTTTTAGGTAGAATTCACTCTACTTTAGTGTGTATATTTGTTTTCATATTAAGAATTTTAATGTTGATAATACTTGTACTCTCTCTTTATTATTTTTATTTTATTAATTTTATTTTTTTGATATTAAAAAGTTAGTAGCTTTTTATTTATAACCTATAAAAAAATGTTGCATTTTGAAGATGCTACAATATTTTTTAATAAAAGTTAAGATGATCATCTTCCAAAAGATTCATAATTTAACATAAAAATAATTTAAAAATAGATAGGAAAGCACAAATTTTGAGACAAAGATAAAAGCAAAAGGAAATCTTTCCTCTTCAATATGTTAACCTTTGTTACAAAAAATTTATTTGTTCTTCCTATGCGAGCTACAAATTAAAATGATCCTCTCTTTTTCTCATCTGTAGAAATTGTTGGAAATTGTAATTACACGTCAGTGAGATCCTCACATTGCTGTCGATAAACTCGCACACTTACTCAAAATTCAATGGGCAAGCAAGAGAACTATTAATGAAGCCAAATTCTATCTTCCCAAATTAAATTAAGTGGTTGAAGAGTGAAGTCATAATTATGGTTGTGTTAAATATAGAGTTGGTCTTAGGTTCTGAAGAAAGTTTATATAATTCTGAGTTTCTTAGTTAGAAAATGATGGATAGATAGAGATATAGAGAAAAGGAGAGAGGGATATACAGAAGTTGTTCAAGAACTAGCAGCTTAAGAGTTGACAGAAGAAGGACCAACGTCGAAGCTCATTTTGTCATTGTATTTTTGTAATCCAAGCACACTGCTCCATAGCTCATTAATATCAAGTATTTTTTGTGTTATTTCTCTATTATATAAATCGTATTCGTAAATCATTCTATTTAGTGTGTGTATTCACGACGCGCAGTAATTTGGCAATCTGTGCACTGCACAATGGTATTGAGAACTCTGTTGCGTAGCCTATTTGGTCTGCAGTATTCTAGACTGCATTGCACATAGTAGACTATGCACATCCCCCTTTACCCTTCAATCTGGTATCAAAGAAAGTTCTACTAGAATGAGTTTGTTAGAGCAGAAGCTCTGTTGAAAGCGAAAAATGGCTTCTACTTCAAATATGCAACATTCCACTTTTACAAGCAAGAATTATGAGATGTGGTCTTTGACCATGAAGGCTTTGTTCCGAGGTCAAGATGTATGGGATATAGTCGAGAATGGTTATGTTGAACTGACAAATCAGGAAGCATATAACTCCCTCACACAAGCTGAGAAAGATGTCTTGAAAGATCAAATAAAGAAGGATGGAAAGACGTTGTTTTACAGACATCAAGCCATGCATGAGAGCATACTTCCAAGAGTTTCATTAGAAAAGTGATGCACGAGCATCGCTCACTCATCAAGCGAGCTAGCACATCGAGAGGAAACAGCTGGACAACGCCAGCACACATCTTGAAATACTTTGGAAGTTGTTGCGCCATTCTTTAATGAAGTTATGTATAAAGAAGCACACTTGTATTGTAAGGGGACCTTGAGCCTTTAAGCTCTTGTCCTTAGTAGATAGGAAGGCATTTAATAGATTTAATGCAGGTAGATAGATTTTTAAGTCTAGATTAGATAGTTTGAGTTTTTGAGAGGGAAAACAGATATAGACACCCTCCTTTGTACATTGTAAGATTATTATCCAGAATAATTCAGATTCAGGAGAAAGAAGAGAGGGCAAGTAGAGAATTTTTGAAAAACACCCATGTATAGATGTTTTTGAATGAATAGAAGAGATTCTTTGATTCAATTTCATGGCTGGTGTTGTTTTCTCTATGTATGATGTTTATGTGCTCATGAATGTTTGCTTTTTTGGTCATGCAATTGCTTTGAATATGCTGTGCATGTGATTTCAGAGTTTTTAACTAAAGTCTGAGAGAGAAGAGAATAAGTTTCAAGTGTTTCTCTGTGTGAGTCAGGAGATTCCTGCATAGAGTGCAGTTGAATTCATCTGCATAGAGTGCATTGATGAGGCTCGACAATTAAACCCTTATTCTCGTTCACGCAGAAGTTGATGCGGGTTGGTAGAGTCATGCAGGAGAAGTGGAGGCTAAACTTGAAGTCTTAGTGGCTAGTCTGAGCAAAAGAAGGCATAGACTGCTATTTCCAAAAGTGCACAGAGTCTGAAAGACTCAACACTTTGAGACTTGTTGAAGGTCGAGCACGAGAAGTGTGTGCAAAGTCTTTAAAGGAGTCAGAGTCGACAAGCTCAAGAGGGATAGTTCCTTCGTGATACTGTGGAGAAGGACCCAGGAGAATATTTGAATAGGAAGGAGCTTTAGAGTGGGAGAAATACTTAAGGAGGAGGAATCGACAGCTAGGTCTCGCCGAGGAGCCTCATGAAGTCCCGTCAACTGCCAGATCTTGGAGAAGTTGTGCGGGATTTATCCCTTAGGTGTAGGAAGGAAACAAGGGCCATCGGGATCCGACTTATCAGGGTTTGCGGAGGTAGGAGTTTCATACTTGTTGAAATCATGGTTAGCGATTTCCCAACGAATTCAGAGTCATCGATCACAGCAGGACATGTGGTGTAAGATCCCGAGGAGTTGGGGTTCATCATTCGGGGTTTTCCCATGCCAAGGAATCGCTACAGTTGAATTAGCGATCTCGCGATATTCGATTTCCCAACAAGGAGGGGTGACGTGGAGGAGGACACCCACATAGGTATCGGGGATCGGATTTTCGGGACTTTCATTGTCGTAAGAATCACTACTGGAGGAGTTCCAAAATTCCAAAACGTGACAACCTCGCAGCCTCTATGTGTAGTGGAGTACAGGTGTCGAAGGATTCAACCTCGCCCTGAGGTGACGACAGGTGGCATCACATATCGAAGTTCGAGGTTTGACAAGGTTTGTGACCTTGTGCAACGGGAATCGCAATTTCGTGAAACGTGATTTCCCGATCGCCTGGAAGTCCGAGCCATAGGTATTGGAGAGGTGGACAGGTGTTGGAGAAATCAACCATTGAGGGGTCAACGCAAGGCACCATCGGAGAATCGGGGTTGGGGGGTTTCTGGTGCCCAATAACCATGACATTGCCTACGTCGATTTCCCGATAGGGAAATCCCTGATAAGAACGAGGGAGCATCCGCATTGAGACCCATCAGGGTTCATGGTTTTGGATAGCATGAGGAACGTGCCCACAAGGTTCGCGACAACATGAAACCCAATTTCCCGAGAAGACTGTAGGGATATCAATAAGAGCATCCTGTGGGTGACAAAAGGTCACGATAAGGGATTTGAAGAAGTCGTTTAGCTCTTCAGACTTTGGCAAAAAGAAGGTCCTGGTAGTTGCAGACGTACCTGGGTGGCATCTGCACCAAGTGGTATTAGAGCCGGATTTGACTCTTTGTTTTCTATAGCAGAGAAAGACAGGATTCATCATGCCACCCAAAAGGGAGAGACAATCACCCGACCCAGAAGACAGAGAGGTGAGAAGAAGAGGTAGGCCGGCAGTGAATCTAGAGATGGAAAGGCATATACGCGATCTTAGAGCGAGATTGGAAGATATGGAGGTAGCTCAAAGATGCACAGCAAATGCTGAAGGCTTAAGCGACTCTGAAGGCGAAGCTGAAGCCGAACAGCAAGGAGAAGTTGTAGCTGAAGATGCAGATAATGAGCGATTGATCAAAGCTATTGCTCGGATGAGTTCAAAGACAAAAATGGACATTCCATTCTATGAAGGAAGTCTATATGCAGAAGAGCTGTTAGATTGGATTAGGGCTCTTGAAACCTACTTCGATTATGAGGATATCGAAGAAGATAAAAGGGTAAGGCATGTTGTCACTAAACTGAAGGGACATGCAGCATTATGGTGGGATGAAATTTAGGCAGACAGACGTTCCAAAGGCAAACAGAAGATCAAAAGTTGGGATCAAATGATCACAAAGATGAAGGCAAAATTCATCCCAAGGGACTATCAGATCACACTGTTCAGGCAAATGCAGAACCTGAGACAGAAGTTGATGACGGTGAAGGAATACACCGAAGATTTTTATAAGCTCAACATCTGAGTAGGTCATCGAGAGAGCGATGATGATAAGGTAGCCAGATATCTGAATGGTCTGAGATATGACATTCAGGATGAATTAAGCATGGCGACCATCAAAATAGTTGAGGATGCTTACCAGATGGCTCTGAAAGCCTAGGAGAATCTGATCCATAAGCAAGGATAGCGAGGGTGAGGCAGAAGTCAGCCGAGAGGCAAGGCAGTTTCCCAAGAGAAATATCAGAAGCTCAAAGAGGAATGGAAGAAACCTCAGGGTAAGATTGAGAGAGGTGGAACCTCACAGCGGGGACAGCAATATGCTGAGTCGAGGAGACAACATACAGAGCAGAGTGGCAGATATGCTGATGCGAATACTTTTCCTCATACCATAGGAAGAGGAAGAGGCCGAGGTGAAATCATCACATGTTTCACATGTGAAAAGGATGGACACAAAGCCGTTGATTTTCCAGACACGAAAAAGGACAGAGGAGAAGCTCACATCGTTGAGGCGCACAGGCATGATGTTGAGAATGAAGACACCGGAAGTGGGAAGTCACTGACGATGCATAAGGTTCTTTTGAAACCTGAGAAGGAGGTGGAGGACACAACTCAGAGGACCAGAATGTTCAGGACCACATCCAAGACCATGGGCTAGAAATGCAAGGTCATTGTGGACAGCAGAAGCACCGACAATCTCGTTTCGACTGAGATGGTAGAAAAGTTGGAGCTGGATACGACTGATCACCCGATTCCATGCAAAGTATCATGGATACAAAATGGACATCAGGTGAGTGTCACTAAACAATGTTTAGTTGATTTTAAGATGGGTGGATATAAGGATAATGTCTTATGTGATGTCATTCCCATGGATGTCTGTCGTGTATTGCTGGGTAGACCATGGCAGTATGACAGAAATTTGGTTCATGATGGGAGGATGAACACATACACTTTAGAGAAGGGTGGGAGGACACACAAATTGCTTTCGATAAGGGANCCTGACTAGAACAAGAGTGGATGATCTATCAGACAAGATTCAGGAACTGCTGGGAGAGTTTTTTGATATCATCATGGACGAATTACCTCGTTCATTGCCATCGATGAGGAGTGTGAGTCATCACGTCGATCTCATACCCGGAGCCAATTTGTCGAATAAAGATGCGTATAGACTGACGCCATAGGAAAATGAGGAGGTCAAGAGGCAGGTATAGGAGCTACTGGATAAAGGACTGGTCAGGGAGAGTCTAAGTCCGTGTTTTGTTCCAACAGTGCTTAGTCCAAAGAAGGATGGAGGTTGGAGAATGTGCAGTGATTCTAGAGAAATTAACAAAATCACCATTAGGTATAGATTTCCACTGCCGAGAATGGATGATCTGATGGATTGCCTGAGTGGGGAAAATTATTTTTCGAAGATTGATCTGAAGAGTGAATATCACCAGATTCGCATGAGGGAAGGTGATGAATGGAAG
>JASDQU010102767.1:898461-913017 GCA_032191745.1 Picea mariana | reverse complement strand
AAAACTGAAATACTCCACGTATGATAAAGAGTTTTATGCCATCATACAGGCATTAAAGAAGTGGAGGCATTACTTAATCCCAAAGGAATTTATATTGTACAGTGATAATCATGCATTGCAGTTTGTGAGTCAACAGGATAACTTGAACCAGAAGCATGCAAAATGGGTAGAGTATATGCAAAATTTCACATTTGTGATTAAACACATTTCAGGGACTGCTAACAAAGTGGCTGATGCCTTGAGCAGGAAATGTTTGTTGCTGCAGGAGTTCAGAGTAAAAACATTGGGGTTTGAGAATCTAAAGGATATGTATGCTGGAGATGCAGACTTCGGGGAAGCATATGAAGTAGCTGAGAATCTAGTTCTCAGAGATCGGAGCCCATGGATAGACTACATGGCCCAGGAGGGATTGCTATTCAGAAGCAATCAACTGTGCATTCCAAATTGCTCCATGTGGGAGAATTTGTTAAAAGAAAAACACAGTGGGGGTTTAGCAGGGCACTTTGGTCATGATAAAACATTCGTAAAGTTGAGAAAATCATAATTTTGGCCAAGCATGTGAGCGGATGTCAAAAATTTTGTTGACAGGTGTCGAATTTGTCAGCATTCAAAGGGCCAGAAACAAAATGCAGGTCTTTATCAACCATTACCCATACTAGAGAGGCCATGGGAGGCGATCAGCATGGATTTTGTATTGGGTTTGCCAAGGACGCAGAGAGGGGTTGATTCCATCTTTGTGGTGGTAGACAGGTTTTCAAAAATGACACATTTTATACCATGCCAAAAGACCAGTGATGCGACTCACATCGCAAATTTATTGTTCAAGGAAATCATTTGACTCCATGGATTGCCAAGAAGTATAGTGTTGGACAGGGATACCAAATTCATAGGGCATTTTTGGAGGACGCTATCGAAGAAGCTAGGGACTAACTTGGCATTTAGTTCAGCTTACCATCTACAGACGGATGGGCAGATGGAAGTGGTCAATAGGAGCTTGGGAGACTTGTTGAGAAGCCTGGTGACAGAGCACCATAGCAGCTGGGACAACATATTGCCACAGACAGAGTTTGCATACAACCATTCAGTGAATCGGAGTACAGGAAAAAGCCCATTTCAGATTGTGTATGGGACACAACCGAGTGGATTTTCTGAACTCAGGGAGTCAGAACAGGATGTGACTAGTAGTGCTAGCATAGAAAAGTTCGTTGAGGCGATGAAGGAACTTCACAGCAAGGTGAAGTAGCGACTGCAAGATTCAATTCAAGAGTACAAGCGCAGAGTAGATCAACATCAGAGACAACTTCGGTTCAAAGTTGGGGATCTTGTTCTGGCACATCTGAGCAAGGAAAGGTTCCCAAGGGGAACATATAACAAATTAAAAATGAAAAAGATTGGGCTATGCAAGATTTTGAAGAAATTTGGAGAGAATGCATATGAGATTGAGTTGCCAGATGGCATCGGGATATCTCTGATATTTAATGTTTCAGATTTATACCCATACAGGGTTGGAGAAGTAGGGACTGGATCTGAGGAATCAGTGATCCACTGGCATAAGAAATTACCAGTCACAAAGAAACCACAGATGGAGTGCATAATGGAAAAACGAGTGGGAAGGAGGACCAGGCAGAAGGAATACTTTGAATACCTGATCAAATGGAAAAACCACCAAGTGGAGGATGCCAGCTGGGAGAAAGAAGCAGTTATCCAAAAGCATGGACAGACCATGCAGGAGCTCATGGACAGGAGCCCATGAAAATTTTCGAGCTGAGGAGTACGATGCAGGAGCATTGCTCAGTCATCAAGCGAGCCATCACATTGAGAGGAAACAACTGGACAGCACTAGCACACATCTTGAAATACTTTGGAGGAGGAATCCTCAAGGAGTTTCATACTTGTTAAAATCGTAGTTAGCGATTTCCCGACGAATTCGGAGCCATCGATCACAGCGGGATACGTGGCGCAAGATCCTGAGGAGTCGGGGTTCGACATTTGGGGTTTTCCCATGCCAAAGAATCGCTACAGTTGAATTAGAGATCTCACGATATCCGATTTCCCGACAAGGAGGGGTGACGTGGAGGAGGACACCCGCATGGGTATCGGGGATCGGCTTTTCGGGACTTTCATTGTCATAAGAATCACTGCTGGAGGAGTTCCAAAATTTCAAAACGCGACAATCTCGCAGCCTCCTTGTGTAGTGGAGTACAGGTGTCGAAGGATTCAACCTCGCCCTGTGGTGATGACAGGTGGTGTCGCATATCGGAGTTCGGGGTTTGACAAGCACTGTGACCTTGTGCAACGGGAATCGCGATTTCCTAAAACGCGATTTCCCGATCACCTGGAAGTCCAAGCCATAGGTATTGGAGAGGTGGATAGGTGTTGGAGAAATCAATTGTTGTGGGGTCAATGCAAGGCGCCATCAAAGAATCGGGGTTCGAGGGTTTCTAGTGCCCAAGAACCTTGACATCGCCTATGCCGATTTCCCAATAGGGAAATCCCCGACAGGAATGAGGGAGCATCGGCATTGATACCCATCAGGGTTCAGGGTTTTGGATAGCACGAGGAACGTGCCCACGAGGTTTGCAACAATGCAAAACCCGATTTCATGAGAAGACTGCAGGGAGATCAATAAGAGCATCCTGTGAGTGACAAAAGGTCCCGATAAGGGATTTGAAGAAGCCATTTAGCTCTTCGGACTTTGGGGAAAAGAAGGTCCTGGTAGTTGCGGACGTGCCTAGGTGGCATCTGCACCAAAAAGCAAGCCAAGGAAGCATAGAACATATTACAAACCTCTTATCAAGGTATGGATAAAGTAAAAACTGCAAAACTTTAGATTCTTAGAAGATATTTTGAAACTATGTCATTGAAAGATTTAGACATGGTAGATGTTTTCTACACACACGTCATTGGACTGTGCTTGCTTAATCCTTTTCTTTATGATTCACATATGATCGTCCATTTCCTAAATCACTTCGAGACCCACTAGGACCCTATCTTCTATTCAATCCCAACTCAAGGGTTTCCTACACATTCGTCCATATGGAAACTCAAAAGTTTCCATCTTTATGGAACTCTGATAATTGTTATTATACCCAAATTCTACCAATAGTAAAAATTCTTCCCATGGTTTCTATTGATCCATTACATACATTCAAAGTATATCTTCTAGAATTTTATTCATTATTTCCATTTGTGCATCGATTTTAGGGTGATATGTTGTACTATAATTTAGTTGCATTCCTAATTCCTTTTGGAAACTAGTTTAAAAATGTCCAATGAAAATCGATCCTTGACAAAATTATCTTTCTCGGTATACCATGCAATCTTACTATTTCATTAACAAAAATTGTATCTATGTTAGGTGCTCGATATGTCATATGAACTGAAATAAAATGCGCACTCTTTTTCAAAGTGTCAACAACTACAACATAGAGTCATGTCTCCTTGTTGTCAATGACAATCCAACAAAAAATCCTATCGCTATGACTTCCCATTTCGATTCAGGAATCACATGTGGTTGTAATAATTTCATTGGATGTCTATGTTCAACTTTCACTTGGTGAAATTGAAGTCATTTGGGCACATAATTAACTATATTATATTCCATTCCCTTCCAAAGAATAATGGTTTAATATCTTCCTTCATTTTCATGACTCTAGGATGGGCCATATACATTGCTTGATGAGCTTCATTCAAAATTAAATTTCTCATTTCATCATTTGGTGGTACATACATTATGCCATTATATTTTAGTAGCCCATCACTATCCAAAGAATAACCCTCATATCTAGGTATCATCACGACATCTTGTCATAATGCCTTTTAATTCCTTGTATTAGTCATCATGAATTTGTAAAGCTAAAATATTTTCCCGAAGGTTCCTTTTTAGTTGTATTACTGAGAAAATGTGTGGTCTCTAAATCCACACATCCTCTACTATGTTAATTGTTCCTTTAATGTATGTAATTTCAAAAGCATACTCACTTAAAATTTTTGACCAATTTATTTTTTGTGCGTTCAAGTCACTTTGAATATAATTGTGTTGTAATCCATTATGATTAGTTTTCAATTCAAATTATCATCCAATAATATAGTGTCTCCAAACTCGTAAGGAATATAAAATATATGATAATTTCAAATCACGTGTTGCATAATTCTCTTCATGAATTCATAGTTTCCTTAAAATATATGTGATAACTCTACCTTCTTGCATTAGTACTCTACCCAGTCCTTCCTTGCATGCATCAATTCAAACTATGAATTCTTTGTCCGTATCAGGTACCTTCAATATTGGTTTTGTTCTTAATAATTATTTAAGCTTCTAAAATTCTTCAGTGCATTTCTCTCACAATACAAATTTCTTATTCTTATTTTGTAATTTTGCAATTGGATTTGATATTTTTGAAAATCCTTCAATAAAACGTGTGTAGTAACCTACTAATCCCATAAAACTACATACTTCTCGCACGTTCATCGGTGTTGGTCATTCCATAATAGTCTCTATCTTAGATGGATCCACATAAATACCTTCTCTAGAAATAATGTGTCCCAAATAGTGAATCATTGTATGATAAAATTAACATTTCAACATCTTTCCATACAATTTGCTTTCTTTTAAGCACTACAAAACTAATCTTAGATTTTTTTTGTTCTCCTCATTTTTCTGAGAATAAATTAATATATCATCAATAAATATATTCATGAACTTGTAAAAGTATTCGTTGAACATCCAATTCATTAAACTCGTGAATACACCAGGGGAATTCGTCAAACCAAATGGTAATACAGTAAATTCATAATGTCCAAATCTTGTTTTGAACGTTGTTTTAGGAATGTCTTCCTCTTTGATTTGTAGTTGGTGATATCCTAATATCAAATAAACCTTTCAAAACACTGTCTCCAACTTCATTTGATCAAATGAGTCATCAATTATCGGTAACAAGTATTGATTCTTGATCATGTCTTTGTTTAATTGACAATAATTAATGCAAATCCTCCATGATCCATCCTTCTTTCTTACAAAAATTACTAGTGCACCCCACAGTCATACACTTGGACGTATAAGTCCCAAATATAATAAATCTAACAATTGCATCTTTAACTCTTGCAATTCAGGTGTCGACATTCAATATGATGTTCTTGCAATTGGTTGTGTTTGTTTTAGATCTATAGTAAATTCCATTTTTTTTTGGGCGGTACACATGGTAGTTCCTTACGAAAAATATAAGCAAACTCTGATACTTCCAAAAATTCTTCCAATCTTTCCATGTCCCCATTTTCATTTAGATCTAATATGGCATAAAGATTACATCATTTGCACATATTTTCTTCAATTGTAGGGAAGTAATAAATTTTAGTGATACTCCTTCGTTTCTTCCTACAATTACTCTATTTTTCTTAAATCATCAATTAAACTTAAACTTTTTGTCTTAGAGTTAAGTATCACATTGTGTGATTCTAACCAACCGATCCCTATCAAAATGTCATAAGATCCCAAAGTTATGATAAAAGGCGATACACTAGCGATGAATTCACCCAAATTAATAATACAATATTTAACCTTTGATGTAACCTTTTGTTTGGCTCGGGATACCAATTCTTCATATCTGAACTTGTCTTGTTCAACTTCCTTCACCTTAATTATTTTTAGCACAACACTAGAAATGGAAGTCTCAGTAGCTCCTGGATCTATTAAAATGATAAACAATTGATCTAATATCATAGTTGAAGTCTCAAGAACTCTAGGTTGATGCTCAGCCTCACAGTTATTTACCACTGCATGAATCCTACGGGCCTTTTCTAGATCTACCACTTTCATATTTCTTGTTGATCCAGTAGCTCTCACCTTCTCAATAGGTAAAACTCTTTGATAGTGGGGCTTTCCACAATTCCAACATTTGTTATTAGAGTCGATGCTCTATGTTCCAGAGGAAGAATCTGCTTCTCTAGGGTTCTAGGTTCCCAATCTGTTCTACAAAACATATCTATACTATTGTTGTTTCTGAGGATGATACAATTGTTGCTGTGGTGGTGCTATATGTGGATTCATCTAATTGGGAGCCTGTTTGCATGGTGTATAAAATATAGGTCTTCTGGGTACATCGTGGTGCCCACAAGTTTGTCTAATGAGCGCTGGCTGCTATGACACTCTATGTAGAGTCTCTCTTGCATGTCTCGAAGAATTCCTAGCATGACGCCCACTATTCAATTCCTCCTCAACAATACAATATTTTTATACTGCATCATGCAAATTATGAGACATCGAAATCCTCACCTTAGAAAAAATGTTGTAGTTGAGACCAAAAACTAATTTATTCACCTTTAACTTTTCAGTGTTTAGGTACATAGCATATATGACAAAATACATAAATATGGACTCTTACTCAGGTACTTTATGAATTCTCTATCGTAAAATGTTGAATTCATTGAACTAGACCTCAATGAACTCATCACATAGGTACCTCTATCATAATCTCTCTTCAAACAATTCCCAAGACACATCTTCAATGGCCATATTTAGTTGTGGTAAGAGTGTCTTCCACCAAAGAAGCACACTCCCTTTCAACTGGAGGACCACCATGCAAATCTTTATGTTGGAGGTATAATCGTGAAATGAAAAAAACATTTCCATATTTTCTAACCAAGCTTTGACAACTAGGTTGTCCATGGAACCCCAGAACTTGAGAAATTTTACCTTCTTGAGTTCTCTATGAACACTACTACTAGCTACATGGGGGTGTCATGAACCCTCATTGGGCAGAGATCCTCTTCCCTCATCATGTTCCAGGAAGTTTATCAGCACCCATGACATCCATTGAAAGGACCTCATCATAACCATGATGTCACCCACTACAACATGCTTCGTCTAGACAATATGCTCCCCTCTCTATGGAGTAGATCCATCAGCGTAGGTGTACATGGACAAGGAATACCTATTCATCACGCACCCCAACGTCTACTTGTTCTTTGTCCTCTAACCATGATACCTACAATAAATAAATTCCAATTTAAATTAGTCATACATATTTAATCAAAATAGAATGCATTAGAAGTGGTAACAAGTCTTGTATTATGGAATAGAACCCTGCTCTTATACCATATGTAAAAACCCCATTAAAATATCTTCAAAATACAAATTTATTTATTTATTTTTACTAAGATACTTCAATTGTAATAATAAAAATGTACTTCATTAATCTAACGACTTCCACCCTTGCAATAAAATATACTAGGGGTGATAACGCACATCATAAATGTTACGATCATTATTATTGATGTTGGATAATATACATTAATTTGATTTGACCTCCAACGGAAAATTACATTTCGGAGATCCTCTTATAGGATATAAACAATAACCTCATCAACTACCCAACCGTTATAAAATTACTTAATTAAAACGAAGTTTCTAAACTTTGGAACCATATTTGATAAAAGTACTTAATGAAGTTATCCACTTTTCCAACATTTAATAAATTTTGCTAAATTAAGTTACTCAATCTTTTATAAAACTTATCACAACACTTCATACACATATATATAAATAATTATAAAAGCCCTAGATAAAATCTCCATTTAATATTCAATATTTACCCAACATGATATAAATATATCTCGAGTAAAATAACCATAAATTTCTAAAAATTATCACAACTTGCATTGAAACATGCAATAACTATAAATGTACTAATAGATCTACGTATTTAATTTTCCGTTACTTATAACATTTCATGAATGCACGTTAAATAGAAATATCCCAATTTATCACAACGTAGCAATATAACAATTAATATAATGATTATAACTTTCTTTTAGAATATGAGGGCGGATTATCTTGTTATAATTATTATGACCTAATATAATAATCCAAACTACAACGAAAGTCAAAGAATGAGAAAACCAAAACCAACTTGATCGACACTCATCAATCATCATTGTTTAAGGCAATTGCAAAATCCGACAACATAATTATTGTTTAAATTTTAATTAGTAATCATTGTGAGATGCAAAATCTTGACGCTCAAAATAAAACTAATGAATAAAATCATCAATACGTATTTGTGTAATACTTAATCAACTTGATCTCCAAGCAATAATGACGACCTGGATAACCTTCCTCAGTCTTATTATGTTATTGATTTAGTATCCCTTACAATAACAAGTTGTTATTAAATTCCAAAAATACCAATTGTGAGGTGTGGTATATTGAAATTCATGAATAATCCCCGAATTAAATATTAAGATGATATAAGTGTATGGTTGGATAATTATTTACTCGACGGCCAAAAAGGTGAACTCTACAGTCACCATCGTTTCTGGGTATCTTGGTAACACGATCTACCAGTCGCATTTAAATTGTCATTTAATCAGGAAGAGAATGAGATGACTCGTGGTCATGTTCGAAGCCTGTTTGTAACTGGTGGTTATATCTTTTAGTATTAAGAGGAAGCGGAATAGAGATAGACACTTTCAATTTTTAAAGTGCAAAGTAAGAATTCAAGAAACAATTTAACCACAAGGACGTCTGGCCTTCCATCTCAATAAATGATATGATTTTTAAATACTATGGTTAAGTTATGGCTAAGTTTATGTATGAGTTGATTTATTACTTATGAAAGAAAGATATTAAATGAAAGAATGTTGTAGTTATATGAACAAATAAAGAACAAAAAAATGAACAATAATAACAACAAACCATAGTATCAAGCTTGATAATGGAATTGACACAAGATTGACTACGTCTTCAAGCCTTTGAGAAATTAAGTGGGAAAGCCTCTTTATTAATTCTTCAATGATTAAAAAGTACATCAAAAGTACATAAAATGGACTTCAAATTAGTCTCACTATGTTCTCTCGACCCGCTCAACCTAAAAAACCCAATGCAATTGAAAGCACTGAAAAATGATGAGTATAGCCTCCAAAGTTTTGTTGGTTCGTTGGCTTCTGCATAAATTACATATCTATGGCGTGTGGCTCGATAGTAAAATCATTTGGTTAATATAGACAGGTCGTGGGATACAATCCCAACGAACCCTTTTCATTGGCATCGAATATGAGTTTGGCCCATTAAATCTGGATTAGTTATTATTAGCGCAACAGTTAAATATTCGTTGTTGGTGAATGTCGAAAGGTTGATAAGATGAAACGAATCCTTAAAAGAATATGTTAAATATTATTATTGATTAACAAATAAACGGTTGCGCTTCATTTATCTAGTGTTAATATTTTAATTTCTGTTAATCACTTACTTGGCAATCTATCTATCAAAGTAATTTTTAAATATGATTAGGTAAATGTAAAAAATTAAACACATAAAGGGATGTCTTTATAATAGTTAGGAAGTTAATGATTGAAATCACAACCATTTATTTTGTGTCACTACTAAGAATATTCCAGCCATATTTGATCATGTCCATAAAAAACTTATTAAGGACTAAACCCCTATTAAATCTGCCCATTATCAATAGATGTACACCTTTCAACATAATAATAAATGACATAGGAGTTCGATATAACCCCTATTAAATCTGCCCATTATCACTAGATGTACACCTTTCAACTTCAACATAATAATAAATAACATAAGGATTCGATATATGGTTATAAATAACATTTCATAAATTTTTCAATCCACTTTTTTATGCACATAATATTAGTGGCGTCCATTTTCAAATGAAAAATATTATAACATATGTTTAAATAACAAGATATGTCATATGCCCCAATTTAATCCGTGGTATAAACATCAGATTCGAGCCTTTTTAAAGGGGATATAACCCTAACATATCTACCTATAAAAATTAATTGCCACATCATTTAAGGAAATGTCAACTCGACTTGGTCGTTAGTGCATCATTTATTAAGACATGGGTGCGGGAGTAGATCACGGCATCGACTCTCCTTGGCGCCATTTTATATTGAAATTTCTCCACATATTTGTTTTATAAAAATAAATTGCCGCCACCTTTAAGAAGCGATATTGTAGCTCGAATGCTTGGCGCCTTTTGTTGAGGTTGTTGGTGTTTGGATAGAAAATGAGTTAGAAATTGTTGGAGTGAAAATATAACCAAATTTTAAGCTCGACCTTTATTGGCCTAATTGATGGTGCCACGTGTCACCATTGGATTGGGTCATGTGACACTGTCAGCTTGAACCGTACAGCCAGGTCACCAACACAGTCACATGCGAACACATCATTTTGGTCACCAATCCCGACCACGTGTTTGTCTGTCCACTTGCCACACCCGACCACGTGTTTGTCTGTCCACTTGCCACACATGTTATCATTTGCCACTGCCACATGTCATCATCTACCACGTTTCCTTTGACTCCTTTGACTGAGTTTTTCCGTGTTTGTATAGAACTTCATAATAGCGTAACTTTCACATATGATGTCCATTTTTGAAAAGAAAACATACTATCAGAATCAAAACAACGAGCCCTAACGAGCCCTACACGATGGATTTACTTTCATCTCATTTGAACAACTTTTATTTTTAGTCTTTTCTGGATCCATTTTAGATCAATAAAATACAGAGGTCTATAACTAAAATATTGGCTTACCGGATAACATTCGTTTAAGTCTCTAAACAGCTTCTAGGTCAGTATGAAGCAAGCATGGACAACCATTTGTATTAAAAAAATAAATACAGTAGTAAAAATTTTAGAGGAAGAGAAGATTCCGCGAGGAATCCTTTTGATCACAATCGGTACTTTTAAGTGAATCTACAAAATCAAACAAGAGATTTATAATGGTACGACAGGTCGAACGAATTCCTGAAGTTTCAAGGGTAATGATGGGGTATAGTTGAAGTAAAGTAAACGCGAGTGCAGCTTGGAGCTGGAGCGGAAGGAACTCCGAGCACCTATCAAGTCGTCATTGTTAACTGCGGTGTAACGTTCTTACAGGAAGGAAAAAAAAGCTACGGGTCTGGAATTGATATTGGGTAAATATTTTCTACAGGATTAACCAATGTTGGTGGTGACAAAGAGGTTGTGGAGTTATGGATAGAAATGGGAATTAGAAAGGTATTGTATACCTCTGTATAAGGTATCAAATAAATACTAACTAGAGACAATGTCAGCTTTGCATCAATACCCTTTTTTTTTTTTTAAGTGAGGTCTCTCGAAATTTAAGAAGTAAGCCACCGTAAGAACTAACTCCCGAGTGAGAATGGAGCCTAAATCTTGAATTCATAAATAGTAGTAGCTTTTTTTTTCTTTTTCAAAGAATCCAACGCTACAAATATTGGAATATTATCCACTAACCACAGAAACTCCTATCCAACAATAAAACTCAACGATTTGTTAATATATATTCAAGAATTAATAAACTGAGTTTTTAAATATTGAATACACAACTTACTCAACTGTTGATCCTTAAAAATCCCAACGAACAGAGGATAGGAGATACAACAAGTTATATATTTTTTATATAAAACAAAAAAATCCCTCATGATTAATTTACATACAAAATCATCTTAATTTATATCAATTACCTTGGCAATATTAAGAAATATTTCATAATCACACAACAACGTCCAATGAATATTTATACACATGGTTACAGAATGTGCTTAGCTTAAATTACAATTAACACAAAATACAATATTCAAATACCATGATCGAGATGATCCTCCACCGAAACTTGTGCAATCTCCTTTCTTTTTTGATTTGATAATACAAGACTAGACAGGTACCTCCCAACTAACACTATGGGTACTCCTCTTCCCCCTTATTTCCTGAGCCGTCAAGATGCAACACACACGAAACCAAAAATAGTAGCTCCAAAGTTGCCTCACAAGGAAGAGCTTCCACTCTTTCTTCAAGCTTGGTATCCCAACTCTGATAAGTAAAACATAGTCCACAATAATTTTGGCAGCATAACCTTACCAATAATGAGTGACCCCCTTTCCCCTCTATATTATTTGCTTTATATAAATTTATTTACTAACACATGTCTCCGTGCAAAAATAATTAACTTTTTAGATTAAATTAATTATGATTATTCACCCACACACTTTTCACACTCTCCCCAAGTTTCACAAGTAATTACCATTTTTATTTTATTTAAAAAGTCAAATTCTCTCACATTCTCCAATGTGTTGCTATTTTCACTCTTAATTGTCTCTTTGTTCCCGAAATTCTTATTTAATGAATATCTCATAACTAGATCTTAGTTAGAGTTGGATTATGAGTCTTTTTTTAGTTAGACTAGTGGAAGCTTGACTCTATATTCTACGTGTACATCTATTCTCTCATATTTTATTCATTTTTATTTTAAAAATTTCTTTTATTATTTTCATACACACATGTGCATTTTATCCAATCTTTACATTTTTCTTATTTTTTTACTAGAAATTGATTTATCTCAATTCTTTTAATTAAATTGTTTAATATTTTTATTTAGTCCCCAAATTAAACATAAACTTTGGATGAGTCTTAGAATTAGGCTTAGAATTTTATTGGGCTTTATAACTAATAAATTCATGGTTTAATAAATTATTTTAATCCAACAAGGTCTAATCATTTCCATGTTTTCTAGGTCAGCTAGATTTTGTTGACTCAATTTTTTTTTTTTTTAATTACATGACATGCTCTTCAAGAAGCACTTTCATTCTCCAAGGGTGAAAATTGCCTTTAGCTAGTTTTTTAATTTTGTCCTCCCTTTGGAGTCAACACTTGATTCGGTCAACCTTGTGAGAGAATAAGGACTTATAAGGAATAAGAAATATTCCTTATTTGTGTTCTTTAGAATATTCATGAGCGACTGTCTCATTTCACCCTCACAACATCGTAGACCTCTCGAAGTAGGTAATCGTTAACCTACAGTTCATACCATGGCGAAAGTGCTAGTAGGTTGTGATAGGGACACTGCCACACCACTCCCTCAATGTTTATTTTCTATGTATGGCCCCTCTACTCCTTATGTGAGTTGGATTAGCAAGCATTGTCAAGACGACATCCACTCATAAAAATCATGTCAATAATCCATATACATAAATCATATTGTAATCAATCATAAGTCACAAGTGTGTAAAATGAAAAACTCAATCAAAATACAATTCACTCCCTCACTCAATCCAGTGTACAAGGAATTTCATTGATGCCATCAACATTCCTAGTTGTCATGTGTCCTGCACACTCAGGGAAATTCGTCAATAGCATATTCCAATACATATACATCAAATAACAATAAGTCACAACACATCATCATCATCATGTATAATCCATAATTGAAATGAAATCACAATGTACCATAACCGGATTAGTTGCACGCAAGTGTCCTCAAAGAATAAGTCAATAAAATCATGCTCAGTAGAGCGGGATGTTACAAGCATGATGAAGGGATGTAAAGTTGTATTAATATATGAGCTACATTGACTATTTATTGAATTTCAACTAGAATAATACCACTGATAGATAACAAGAATAGTTGTGAGATAACACATACTCCAACAATGGCTTAAGGCACATACATGATACATCTAATCTTCAAATAACTAAAATCCAATTTATGAGTATGGATGTGGATGCTGGTAAAGTTTTTCAACCCAAAGGGAACTCATCCTACAGTTTCATATCAACACAAGGGACCTATTTCCGCTACCCATGTCCTTATCAAAAGTGAATAACTTCATCCTCTCTCATCGGCTAAAAGTTTTATTTTTTTAAGAAGATTCAACTTTGTTAGAATTTATTGGCATTGAAGAGATGGGAAAAGATATGATATTGGAGCATAAACATGGAAGATCCAAGGTTAGGGTTTCCAGGACTTGGAGGAAATTAGAAAAGCAATGATCGTTGAATGGAATCTTAACATAATTATTTTCTCTGCATCACTGCTTACACCAATGGTATTTGTTTCAATGATTCCATGAAGAATACAATTTACGCAAAATAAAAACAGTGTATAGACCATGTAACAATTGAATATTTTTGTATTTTGCTAGGGAAACATTTCATCACAACGTACTCACAGGTCACAATTGTTGCAATAAAAATTGTTGAAAATCCAAGGGAGTGAATCTAGATTGATGGTATAGTTAAAATTGGAAGAATTAATTCACACAACACAAAACGTTTTTCATTGCTTAACAAACAAATGGAGGTTACATATATAGCGTGCAGATCACTGACTTAAGTGGATCTGATTATCTAATAATAGTAAACCTAGAAAACTCACAGTTACAACAGTCTCATTGAAACTCATAGTTACAACAGTTATCTCTTACTAAAGTAAGCTTTATTCTAACACCCTCCCTCAATGCTTACTTTACAAATATCTCAATCACAAATTACAAAACATAACAAAAGGTTACAACACTAGAACTTTCATCTGTCTATCTGATCTGGTCTTCCTCGGCACTGAAACCCACTCTGCAATCACACAGCTTCTGCTCTTTCTTCTCCCTCTTCTTCGAGCTACCCACTGACACACTTAAAGTCAAAACGCCTCTGACCATCATTGTAGCATTTGTATANCTAACACCCTCTCTTAATGCTTACATTACAAATATCTCAATCACAAATTACAAAACATAACAAAAGGTTACAACA
>JASDQU010102767.1:808192-835667 GCA_032191745.1 Picea mariana | reverse complement strand
TCGACGAACATCAGCCTCGGGGTTTTGGTGTTGAATAAAAAAATCTCCATCAATATCACCACTATCCCCACCAGGGATGTTCGAACCTCTGTGCCACATATCTCCACGAGCAATGTTAAAATCTCTGTGCTAGTTATTCCAGCAACCTACAGCGTATAAAACCTGTGAAACTGAAGAGAAACACCTAGAAGAGAGACAACAGGGTATCTGAAGATGAAGCGGGAGATTTCTCCGTTGAAAGATTCATAAGAAGAACACCCAGATCATTCCCATAAGCTATTTACAAGAACACCCAGATCTTGAATATAGCTTCCAAGATTTACAAGAAACGCAGATCATTTCAAGATTTACAAGAACACCCAGATTCTGTTCCGCTTCCTTGTGAAAGAGAATGGTAGAATAGAGGGTCTTGAAGAGAAGGAATGTATGTTCACATGCTGGCTCACATATGGTTATATATAAAATGGTTAGCTACGTGATTGCTCCTCAACCCTCCATTCGGAGAGATTTTGAATTATAATTGTTATTAACGTTAATAGCGAGAGCTTTTATCAAGGTTTTTTTAGAACGTATTTTCAAGAATGGATGTTAAGTTTTTAAAGATAGATTTAAAATTAGATAAATTCAATTTGTTTTTAGTAATTTTATTTTTAAATTTTATAAGATTTTGGTTCATTTTAACAAAATTCATACCATCAAAAATTTTGTTTTTACTAACTTTATTTTTAAATTTTATGGATTTTGGTTGTTTTAACAAAATTCATATTATCAAAATTTCAAAAAACAATAAGTGGTTAAAAACATAATTTTTTAAGTAATTGAAAACATATTTTTTTAAGTAATTCAAAACAAAACTTTTCATAATTTTATTTTTAAATTTTATAAGATTTTGGTTCATTTTAACAAAATTCATATCATCAAAATTTCATAAAAGAATTAGTTCAAAACATAATTTTTTCTTATTAGGAAAAATGTATGAAACGATGAATTTGTCTATTTTTAACTTTATTTCAATTTTTTTCTAAATTAATTAAAAATGTTAATTAAATTATAATTATTATGAGGGTTGAAAGTGGACTTTTCACGTTCCTCTTTAACAATTTTTTTTAATTGGAAATTTTTTATGAAAATGTATGAATTTCTCTATTTTTAACTTTATTTCAATTTTTTTCAAAATAAATTAAAAGTGTTAATTAAATTATATTTATTATGAAGGTTGAAAGTTGACTTTTCAGATCATCTTTTAATTAAAAAAGAAATATATTAAACTTTATACAAATAAGGAATAAATTAATAAACTAATTATGAATGGACATTAATTTATAGATAAATAAAAGCTAAATTAATAATTTTTTTATACATTATCATTTGCATCTATCCTATATTAGGGCACACAATGATCTCCTCATCAGGAGTCTTGTCATCACAAGGCGATAGGCGTGACAATAACCATGGTGTAAGATGACATATGTAGACTAATAACCGAAGAAAATCCAATGCGCTATCCTATATTAGGGCACACAATGATCTCCTCATCAGGAGTCTTGTCATCACAAGGCGATAGGCGTGACAATAACCATGGTGTAAGATGACATATGTAGACTAATAACCGAAGAAAATCCAATGCGCTAGGAAACCGAATCAACTGTCAAAAATACATGAAGACTATTCCCAAGCACCCTAAGCAACAAGTAGACAAAACACAAGGTGAAGTCACTCAAAATTTAATTGTACAACCAACAAAACAATTTTTGTTTTCTTATGAGGCACCTTTTTCTTGGAAGTCTCCCAAGTGTAAAACATAATTAATTCCATATTATCTAAGAATTCATGTGCATGGATATTCTATATTAATTCTCTATATAATATAATATTATTTGGAAGATAGCTTAATCATAGTGATGTAAGGAATTAATACTTACATTTTGATGAGTGAGATTGTTATGGGTGGGAATTTCAGTTTTGATCGAAAAAGCCACAGTGTAGTCATTAGATTGTCTACGTTTCGGATCCGGATCAGGATCATCTTCAGGACAAAGAGCCTGGGTTTTAAGAGAAAGGGAAGAGCAGGTATAAATACTGGAAGTCGGAAAGTTTATTAGTATCGACTAAGTAGAATTATTTAATAGATTTATTTTATAAAATATCACTAGGGTTCATTAAATTCTTGTTTATTAAAGGTTATGATAATTTTAGGGTTTTTTTTTTTTTTAATTTATAAATAATTATGTTTTGGGGTTTAGTTAGAGGTAAATTAAAATGTTAATTCTAGGGTTAGGTTAATAAGGAGTGCTTGCCTAGGGTTTAATATTAGGGTTTATTATGTTAAAAGGAAATTAATGGGTTCTAATTAGTTTAAGGCTGTGTACTAAGGTCTCTAAATAAATTTAATTTTCTAGGGTTTAATTTATAATTAATTAATTTAATTATTTTATAGGGTTTAATTTATAATTAATTAATTTAATTATTTTATAAGAATTTAGTAGGGTTTATTGAAATATTGTTAATTTAAAGGTTAAGATAGTATATTAATAATATTAGGGTTTCTTATTTAAAATTAATTATTAGGTTAATATGATAAGAGGTTAAGGTGTGCTTGTTAAGGGTTTTAATATTAGGGTTTAATTTGTTATAAGGTAAAAAATTTTGGGTTCTAATCCAAAGTTTATTGTTGTTTTTTGTGTAATAGGGGGAGCCAATTTTCACTCAATTCTAGTCCACTATCTCTGTTAAGGTTACTAGGGTGTTTACGAATTTCAATGGCTTCTCTAATATGACGTTTGAAGAGGTGATTCTCTTTGGCGAGGATTTTGGTGTCTTCTAAGCGAACATGGTGTCTAGTTTTGATGGAGTGTTCAGCTAGGGCGGAGGTGCGAATGTGTTCGTTCTTGATGTCAGCTCCATGTTCTTTTATCCTAACTTGGAAGGTGTGACTGGTTTGACCAATGTAGCATTTACCACATGAGCTCTCTATTTTGTAGATTCCTTTGCCATTGTGAGGGTTAAGTTTGTCTTTAATGGATCTCATGCTCTGTTTGATGGTTACAAGGGGTTTGAAGGAGGTTTTAATCTCTTTTTAACTGAGTATTCTTGCAATTCTATTAGTTACTCCTCGGATGTGTGGAAGGTAGGTACTTCTATTAGGGTTTTGTTCTTGAGGGGCACTGTGGTTATTGCGGTTTATTTCTAGGGCTTTGTTTATTGCATTCTTAATGTCTTTTTTTTTATACCCTATGTTCCTAAAAGTCTTGGTAAGGTGATCTGTTTCCTTATCTAGGTGTGTTTCATCAGAGATTCTTATGGCTCTAGTGGCCAAGGTTTTTAAGACACCTAGTTTTTGGTTGGGGTGGTGATGGGAACTGGCATGGAGATAGTTCTAATTAATGTCTCCCATCATAAACCCGTAAATTAATATATTAAGACATGAATGAAAGGGGTTTTATTTTGGATTAACGAAGGACTTCTAGCTCATATTATTGGTCCATTAAATAGCTGTCTAGAAATAAAATCTATGTCTAACAATGATATCGTTGTCCCATAATAATATTTATGTCCATTAATGTTGTCTAACTATGTGTTATCTATTAATAAAGATGAACAATAAAACCATGTACTATCTATAATAAGGAATTGAAAATAAAAGCATGGGCTATCTATTAATAATAAATCACATTCAACAAATCATTGTCTATCATTAATTACTGTCAACAATCAAATGTTGTTCAAAAACGTAGACTATAATATCCAAAAGTGTAGAGTAACCACAATATCGCTATCCCCCAAAAAACACAGAGCACAATATGCCATCCAAAAGCACAAAGTATAATTTCGCTAACAACATGCTATCAATATGCTAAAAATAGTTGTCACTAAATCGCTATAAATATATCGCTTCCTAGTAAGTACATAAAATTGTTGAGTTGATATGATATCGCAATGTAAATACAAGATATAGAATATAAACTTGTTGTCTAAAAATATTTACTGTCTATAAAATATTAGATGAAAAACGCAATCATAATAGCAATGAGTACAACGATGTCCTTCACATAATGAAATATTGTCATTCACATACAAGACGCTGACATTCATAAATTCAAGGAAAAGGTGTAGATTCATTGTCAGTCGATACACTACAACCATTCAATGTAGTCACACTCAACCAACAATTCGTTGTCCTTCAAATGTTAAAAAAAAAAAAAAACACTATCTAAAAATAATACCCACACAGTCCATTAAATCATTGTCCTTTAAATCTATGATAATGTTGTATATCATCATATGATTTTGCTCGGAGAAATAGGGTGAATCGTCACAGATTTGTTGTGTAAAAATGACAAGCAATCATGGGGTGTAAGCTATGTAGGAGCTACCCCTACAAGAGATTTATCAATCCATAAACATTGGGATTTTATGTGATATCCCCAAAAAATAAATTATTATTGAAGTCTGAAAATACTTAGGAATCTATTTTTTCTTTTCGCAAATTCAAATTTGGAAAATTGTTGCCATTTATGGCAATTCCGAATTTGGGAATTTAGTTAGTTGTAATTAATTTTTGTGATTGATTGGGAAAAGATTTGTTTTTCCCAACTAACTCTTTGATTATGACACTTGTAAGAGACAAATAATTTTTATATTTATTTCTGAGAGACAAATGGAACAACCAAGTTGAAATCAGTTGACCATGACTCCAAGAGTGAGGAATAGGTTTGAACTACCTTAGGGATGAATTTTAAAAGTGGAAAATCTGGAATTTGGCCATTGGCAGCCTGTGAAAATCAGGGATTTGTAAAGATGCGAAATTTCCCAAGGGGAAAAGACCTATGCAGAAGATTATTTTTCATATACAACATATGGGAGGAGGCAGGATGTTGCGGAGTATGCTGGGGGGAAAGAGACAAACTTGTTGTTACGATCACTAACTCTGAGTGCGAGGCAAGGAGGATTTGAAATTTTTGAAAAGATTGTCACTTCCTGTTATGAGCACTATTTCTGAGTGTGAGGCAAGGAGAACTGGGTTCTGAAAGAGGACTACATCGACAGAGGAGTTAGAGGTTCACCCTCATGGATTCATGGTCAGGATAGGGGGTGAACGAAATAGGTAGTTTGGTTGTTCTATTCTACAGGTGTATGGAACTTGGTTGTTCCATTTGGAGTCCCAACAGTTCATTCAAAAATGTTCTTCTACTCTTCCATGGTTGATCGTTCTATTGATTAATAATTGGTAGAATGTATTTACTTAGTTTTGGTTAAATGTTCTATTGAATGGATAACTGATAGACTACATCTACTTGTTGGGTAGAAAGAAATCAATTATTGAATAAGTCTTTACAGTTAAATTTTATGCATTGAGTAGAGCCAAGAAAGACTGTTGTATGTGTTAATTGTTGATAGATGTATGAAATTTTCTGATTAGAGTTAAGAAAAACTGCGATGTGTATTAATGTTATCGAAAGTGTGAAAGCTCTTCTATTCATGTCATTTAATCTCTAGATGCAATAGGAAAGTAATTATCGATCGATTTGTGGATGATATTTAGAAATTTTTAAGTTATGCAATTACCAAACAAAATGTTGAGTGAATATTAGAATTCAAATATATATCTATATATGTGTTGTTTCCTATACAGATTTTCTGGGCTACATGAACATGTATTACACAAGAAGCTATTTCTCAATTATTGCAAATAACTTCCCCTTTAAGCTGACTATGTAAACTATAAGAAAGTGTTACAATTTCTCTCTTCTTTTTAATCTCAGGAGCAAATGTCCAGGGATTTAAATACATAAATCTGTTACCTTTTACAGAGTCGATCCCTTATTTAATCAAGTCTTCAAACTCTACATAACACTTGTGATCATAAATGTTATTTAAGGAAATTGTCCCCAGTAGGGTTTTCCCCTTTATCCTTTATTTAAGGATTGAAGATAAATTAGCAAGTTGTTTATAGGGGCCTAGTATAAAAACTACCAAGATAATAAGGTGCTAGGGTAGATTCATATATTTTCAACAAAATATGGGTCGTTAGATCCACTGTAGTTGCAAGAAGGTTAATGTTAAGAATCTCTCAACATTCAGAAGCTCACGAGAGATAGTGCGAAGATGCACACAGAGTGCCAGTGTGCGCAGGGTTGAAGTCATGTTTTAATTGACGAAAGATGCAGATGGACAATGCTTTGAGAAACACAGATGAGGCCTAAAGTTATAGGGCTCGCAAGAAAAATTTCAAAGGCGTAGTCTTTGAAACGTTTGAAATCTCCCAAGTTAGGAAAGAAAGCGGAATTAAAGTTCAGGAGGAATAATGCTTTTAAGTCTCGAGAGGAAACACTTAAAAAGGTGTCTAAGTCTTGAAGAGTTGAAGTGTCTAAAGGAAGAGCACAGAAATGTTGAGGTAATCAAAGGAATATCAAGGGTTATCAACCAATGAAAGAAGGGATATCAACAAGACTGAATGAACCAGCGGAAGAAGGGATATCAACTAGCCCCTCTCTGGAATGCAGCAAAGAGTTTTTGAAGGAAAGAGTTTCAGAGCACCCAAGGAGGTGGTAAACCAGTTAATATAGAAATAAAGAAGTTTGGGGATAGCCCTAGAGAACCGTTAAAATGCTGGAAATGTGGAGAACCTCACTTAAGAAGAAACTGTCCATGATTAACTTATGCAGCCAAGACTATGGTTCACAACCTATAGGAAGGCCCTATGATGGGATATGTGGGAAGAAGTTTATATCAGATCGATGCAGTCATGGATGGCCGACAAGCTGATCACTAGTCCACTGTAGTGGAAGTTGAAGGTACAGTTAGCAATACTCGTGTTTCTATCTTAATCGATCTAGAAGCTACTTTGAGTTACATTGCTCCTCATGTAGTGGATTCAAATAAAATTAATAAAACAAGACATGAAAAATCTTGGCTAGTACAACTAGCAATAGGAACAAAAAGAAAAGTATCTAATTTTATTTCTAATTGTGAGTTTAGTTAAGGTGGCCAAAAGACAAAGACAAAAATGAATATTCTACTATTAGGGTCTTATGATACAGTTATTAGAATGGACTGGTTAGAAAGGCATAAAGGAATTTTATATTGTTATGAAAAATCACTCAATTATAAAGACGAAAACGACATGGTTAGGACAGTACAAGGCATACAAAAACTAGTCTCAGTTAGGAAGATTTCATCCATGCAATTTAAGAGCATGAGGAAAGGTTGTCAGATTTTTGCTATCCAGGTGACAAATCTGTTGGAAAAAGAAAATAAACCTAGCTTAAAGGATTTTGTTGTCTTGCATGATTTTAGAGATGTGTTTGTTGATGAGATACCTGAATTTCCCCCAAGGAGAGAGATAGACTTTTCTATCGATCTGCTGCCTAGTTCAAATCCTATATTTAAGGTGCCCTACCGAATGAGTTTACCTGAATTAACATAATTAAAGATTCAACTACAAGAATTGTTGCACAAGGAATACATCCGACCAAGTGTCTCACCATGGGGAGCACCAGTCCTTTTTGTTAAAAATAAAGATGAAACTCTAATATTATGCATTGATTACAGACAATTAAACAAAATGACTCTTAAGAACAAATGCCTCTTACCTAGAATTAATAGGTGGGGAAAAGATTTTTTCTAAATTGGATTTAAGATCTGGTTATCACCAGGTTAGAATAAATGATGAAGACACAAGTAAAACAACATTCAAGATGATATATGGACACTACACATTTGTTGTTATACTATTTTCTCTCACTAACGTACCAACTACATTTATGTGTTTAATGAACAAAATTTCAGTTAGTACTTGGATAAGTTTGTTTTGGTTTTTATTGATGATATCCTAGTATATTCTAAAACAAAAGAAGAAGATGAAGAACATCTAAGGATAGTAGTGCAAACTTTAAGAAAACACAAGTTGAATGCTAAATTCGACAAATGTGACTTTTATCAAAAGAAAATACAATACCTAGGACATGTAATATCTGAAGAAGGTATTGTAGTCGACCCAGAGAAAATAAGATCCATCATGGAATGGCCTATCCCTAAGGATGTAGCGGACATATGGTCATTCATGGGAATAATCGGATACTATTGCATATTTATAGAGGGATTTTCTAAGATTGCATACCCTATCACATCTTTTCAAAAGAAGGGAATCAAGTTTAATTGGTCACAGAAATATCAGGACAATTTTAATAAGTTAAAAGAATTGTTAACAACCGCACCCTTTTTAAGGGTAGCAGTCCCGGATAAAGAATTCACAGTCTATGTGGATGCGAGCAAAGAAGTTTTGGGAGGTGTCCTAACTCAATAAGGGCACGTCATTTGTTACGAATCCTGAAAACTGAAAAGCACAAATCAAACTATGTCACTCGGGACTTAGAGTTAGCAGTTGTCTTCCATGCATTAAAGATGTGGTGACACTATATAATGGCCAGAAAATTTCTATTGTTGATTGATAACAGTGGTGTGAAATTTTTGTTTAGTCAACCAGACCTTAATGCAAGGGAAGCAAAATGGCTAGCCTTCTTGAGTGAATTCAACTTTGAGCTAAGACACATCAAGGGTAAGGAAAAGAAAGTGGTAGATGATTTAAGTAGAATAATTCATGGGTTGTTTGAGATGAACATTAGTAGGGATGAAAGAAACTTTGAGCAAAGGATAAAGGATGCAAGTAATAATGATGAAAACTACATTAAAGAAGTAGCAGATTTACAAAATAATGCAGAAAAGCTAGACAAAAGAGATCTGAGTTTGGACAGAAACGGTCTACTAAGATTTAAAAATAGATTATACATACCAGATTTTGTTGAACTAAAGTTAACAGTGTTGGACGAAGTACACAAGAAACCATATTCTAGTCATCCGGGATACCAAAAAATAGTAACAACACTAAGGAAACTATTTAATTGGCCTAATATGAAAGACGAGGCAAGAGAATACTTGTCTAAGTGCAAATATTGTGAATAGGTGAAGGCTGAACACCAACATCCATCTGACCTATTGTAGCCTCTACCTATGTCGGAATGGAAATGGGAAACGATATCACTGGATTTTATCACAAGTTTGCCTAGAACTAAAAAACATAATGATTCAATTATGGTAGTAATTGATAAACTTAGCAATTCTACACACTTTATTCCTGTTAAATCTAATTATAAAGCTATTAACATTGCTGAAATATTCATGAAGGAAATTTTTAGACTGCATGTTATTCTAGAAATGGTGATTTCAGATAGAGACGTAAAATTTACATCTACTTTTTGGAAAGAATTGTTTGCAGGGTTGAATACTAACTTGAATTTTAGCACAAGTTACCATCCACAAACGAATGGGAATACTAAACGAAAAAAAAAAAAACGTAGAAGATATGATACGAATGTACATAAGGATGAAACCAAGTAAGTGGGAAGACTACTTGCACTTGGTGGAATTTTCATACAATAATGGTTACCAGATGTCGGTTAAAATGAGCCCCTTCGAAGTACTATATAGCAAAAATTGTACAACTCCGATTAGCTAGGATAACCCAATTGATAGACTCATGGTGGGACCAGAAATGCTCCAAGAAACGGAGATTGCGATAAGAAAAGTATAGTAGAATTTAAAAGAGGAACAGGATGGACAGAAANGAAAAGTATAGTAGAATTTAAAAGAGGAAAAGGATGGACAGAAAAGTTACGCGGACCTGAAAAGAAGACACCGGGAATTTCAAGTTGGAGACCATGTGTATTTAAAAGTAAAAGAAAGAAGAATTTGATTAAATCTAGGAAGATGTACAAAGTTGGCACCCAAGTTTTGTGTCCCTTTCAATATCTTAGCTCGAATTGGACATGTGGCATATCAACTTGCACTTCCTGGAAATATGAAAATTCATAATGTATTTCATGTTTCTTGGTTAAAAAATTATGTTCATGATCCTACTCACATGATCGATTGGAACATGGTGTAGGTGGAACCAGAAGGCGAGTTCCAAGTGAAACGTCTACACATTATGGACAGGAGAGAAATAGCACTACGGAACAGAGTCGTTGCCCAGGTAAAGGTGCAATGGAAGCACTTTAGTCTTGAGGAGGCTTCTTGGGAATTGGATGAAGACTTACATAAATCTTATCCAACCCTGTCCCGAGAAAGGAATGAACACTGAGGACAATGTTGTACTAAAGGGGGAAAGGATGTAATATCCCCCAAAAATAAATTATTATTGAAGTTTGAAAATACTTAGGAATTTATTTCCATTTTTGGCAAATTTGAATTTGAAAAATTGTTTCCATTTATGGCAATTCTGAATTTGGGAATTTAGTTAATTGTAATTAATTATTTTGACTGATTGGGCAAAGATTTGATTTGCCCAACTAACTCTTTGACTATGACACTTGTAAGAGACAAATAATTTTTATATTTATTGTTGAGAGACAAATGGAACATCCAGGTTGAAATCAGCTGACCATGACTTCATGAGTGGGGAACATGCTTGAACTACCTCAGGGATAAATTTTACAAGTGGAAAATCTAGAATTTGGCCATTGGCAGCCCCTGAAAATCATGGATTTGTAAAGGTGCAAAATTTCCCAAGGGGAAAAGACCTAGGCACAAGATGTTTTTGCATATATATCATATGGGAGGAGGCAGGACATTGCCGAGTATGTTGGGGGGAAAGAGACGGACTTGTTGTTACAAGAACTAACTCTGAGTGTGAGGCAAGGAGGATTTGAGATTTTTGAAAAGACTATCACTTGTTGTTATAAGCACTATTTCTAAGTGTGAGGCAAGAAGAATTGGGATCTGAAAGAGGACTACAACAAAAGAAGAGTTTGAGGTTCACCCTCATGAATTCATGTTCAGGCTAGGGGGTGAACGAAACAAGTAGTTTGGTTGTTATTTTCTACATTTGGGTGGAACTTGGCTATTCCATTTGTTGTCCCAACAATCCGTTAAGATATGTTCTTCTACTCATCCCTAGTTGATCGTTTAGTTGATTAATAATTGCTAGAATGTATTTACTTAGTTCTGGTTAAATGTATTATTGAATGGCTGACTGATAGAATACACCTACTTGTTGGGTAGAAGGAAATAAATTATTGAATAAGTCTTTACAGTTAAATTGTATGTATTGTGCAGAGCCAATAAAGACTGTTGTATGTGCTAATTGTTGATAGATGTATGGAAGTTTCTTGAATAGAGTTAAGAAAAAATGTGATGTGTATTACTGTTATCTAAAGTGTGAAAGTTCTCCTATTCATGTGATTTAATTTATGGATGCAATAGGAAATTAATTATTGGATCGAACTGTAGATGATATTTAGAAATGTTTAAATTGTGCAATTACCAAATGAAATGATGAGTGAATATCAGAATTGAAATATATATCTGTATATGAGTTGTTTCCTATATGGATTTTTCGGGCTACATGAACATGTATTACATAGGAATCTATTTCTCGATTATTGCAAGTAAGTTCCCCTTTAAGCAGACTATGTCAACTATAACAAAGTGTTACAGTTTCTCTCTTCTCTTCAATTTGAGGAGCAAATGTCGAGGGATTTAAATACATAAATATGTTACCTATTACAGATTCGGTCCATTATTTAAGCAAGTCTTCAAACTCTACATAAGACTTGCGATCATAATTGTTATTTAAGGAAAATGTCCCCAGTAGGGTTTTCCCCTCTATCCTTTTCTTTAAGGATTGAATATAAATTTAACTAGTTGTTTATAGGAGCTTGGTATAAAAACTACCAAGATAATAAGGTGCTAGGGTAGATTCGTATCTTTTCAATAGAATTTGGGTCATCAGTTCTAGTGTAGATGCAAAAAGGTTAAGGTCAAGAATCTCTCAACATTCAGAAGCTCAAGAGAGATAGTGTGAAGTTGCACACAGTGCGCTAGTGTGCATAGAGCCGAAGTCATGTTTTCATGCACGAAAGCTGCGGAAGGACAATGATTTCAGAAATGTAGATGAGGCCTAATGTTATAGGATTCGTAAGAGAAATTTGGAAGGTGTAGTCTTTGAAACATTTTAAATATCCCAAGTTAGGAAAAAAAGCGAAAAAAAAGTTCAGGAGGAATAGTGGTTTTAAGTCTCGAGAGGAAACACTTAGAAAAGTGTCTAAGTCTTGAAGAGTTGAAGTGTCTAAAGGCGAAGCATAGAAATTTTAAGATAATTGAAGGAAGATCAAGGGTTAAGATCCATCCAAGAGAATCAAAAATATTTCAAGCCATTGGATCTCAGAGAAGTAGTGCACCGGTTAGTTGGGAGGAATTATCGAAATTTTACAAATGGGAAGACTTGGAAGAAGCAGAGTGAAATCTACGAAACTCGAAAACATGAAATTATAAAATCATCGGGATCATCCATCAAAAGGGGACACATGGAAAGAGATCATCATTTCACCGACTGACAGAGGGGAAAGTTCAAAGGGTGGAGTTGTGAGGATTCACTAAATGTGAAACTACGATTTAATCTGAGTCATTGATTGAGGAGATATTTGGATCGTCGATCATCCATGGAGAATTGTGGGATATCGGGGATCGAGAGCAAGGAAGTGAGTACCCTTCCAAATTCATGAAACGTGAAGTCCTGATACATGAAGGGAAGATTTGGACTATTAGATCCTGAGGATCACGAGTCATCGGATTTGGGAGCTCTGAAAATTTTGTCATTTTGGAAGTTAGGAATGTGGTGGAAGTGTTAACTTGGAAGTCACAAGTCACGAAATCTTGATTTTCGAATGGATAGTCTGGACCATTGGATCCAGAGAGGATACATGTCAATGGATCAAAAGATCTAGAAGGAGGCGAAAATTGAAGTGTTGAAATAGTCGAAGCCCAGAGAGCCGAAGAGTTGAGAATCATCAATCTGCGAGGGGACACTTGTCACCATATCATGAGCTCCAAAGAGAGTTACCCTAGAGTTTTCATTTTGAGAACTGAAACAGTCAAAGGCCGAATAGCTAGAGTGAATGTTCGTTGCGGATCTAGGTTAGACAGGTATCACCAAATCATGGACTCTGAAAGGATTCACTCCAGAGACTCGTGGCTGTTGAGACTTGAAATTGACAAAGGGTAGAGCCTAAAAACTGATGAGAATTATCGATGCCAAGGAGGACACGTGGTGCCATATATATAACTCTGGGAGATACCCAATCAGCAAGGATGAGAGATTGAGATTTGAGAGATCAGAAGTCTGGAGATCTAAAACAGATATGAGCCTTCAGATCACTGGAAGTAAATTTGAGTTGTCAGATCTAGAGGGGAGACATGGCAAAGATCTATGGACTCCGGGAAAAGACTAGAAGGATTTATAGGTCATCTAATTGTAAGAGGACATGTGGCAGGATTCCATGTATTTTAAGGAGAAGGAAAAAGGTACTTGAGATTGATATCCACGAAGAAGATCCTAGCCATGGATTCAAGGGGACAGGTGGCAAGAGATATTCCACCTCAGGAGATTTTCATGCAGAGGAGAGTATAGTTGAGAGTTGAAACTCCTAGAGGGTGGAAAGGTAGAGTCAACGATATTCATTGATATAGAGGGGAGTCACGTGTCGACAGATCGTGGGAATTTGGGGAGACACATTGAATAAGGAAAGAAGGGCAGAACAAATCTTGATAGAAGTCATTGATCAGAAGCAGCGTCGATAGGCAGGAGATCAACAGACAGGGAGGATTGTGGATTCGGAACTTGCATGGAGGATAATTTTCCTTGAGTGGGATGCAATTTCAACCACTATTTTGGTGACAGTGTACATGTCAACTGGAGGAGGATTGCGGGGTGAAAAGTGGGTTGGTTTGAAACCACTCTTTCCCGTGCCCAAAATCATGCATTAGCATAAGGGCACAGCCCAAGGGCATATGAATGAAGGGTCTAGTGAAGAGGATCTAGCAACCGTAAGCTAAGAAGTGTGCAAAGACAGAAGGTTTCAAGTCTTTGATAGATGCACTGAACCTTAATTTTAAGCACGTAATCTACGTTTTAAACTCCAGTTCATTTGGACCTATAGGACATGGATACTATCTATGCTTAAGATTGTTTTTGTAATTTGAGTGGGTTTCTTCCTCTACAAATCTAATTTTAATACGTATACATACATACATATATGTGTGTGTGTGTGTGTGTGGAAAGGATCATCATGTTAATGGGGATTTACTAACCTTTATGCTTATTTTCGATATGTTGGTAATCTGAGAGGNTACTATCTATGCTTAAGATTGTTTTTGTAATTTGAGTGGGTTTCTTCCTCTACAAATCTAATTTTAATACGTATACATACATACATATATGTGTGTGTGTGTGTGTGTGGAAAGGATCATCATGTTAATGGGGATTTACTAACCTTTATGCGTATTTTCGATATGTTGGTAATCTGAGAGGCTGGGGTATAGAAAATTTACCTTTGATGTTTAAGTATATGATCACTGTGTAGTAGGAAATAACTCACAGATACATTATGTTATAATGGTAGTTAATTGTGTCAATAACTGGAAACAAAAACCTTGAAAATTTATTTGTGATGATAACTGCCTACTTATAATAACAGTAAGTATTTTGAGATAAATTATCATGAAGAGAAAGAGATTTAGTGTCCATAAGAATTTTTTTTTATTTGGTAAACTTGGGGAACATTAGATATGGTATCAAAGAAAAGGTTACAACACTTGGACCTTAAACTGGGACAAAAATGTTTCCCTAGCACATGCTTTCTGTTTAATGAAAAACTAACAAAACAATTATTGTTACAAATAGAAAAACCCTTTTTTTGTTGTGATCATGGCAACACAGAATGAAGGTGAGATCAGACTCAAGGAGAATCATGAGAAAAGACCTCCTAAAGATTTCAGGCATAATAGTGACGAAAGTTCACCTACTGAGGTTCTGGAAACCATGAGAAATCTGATTGTGTAACTGCAACTTTTCAAAGCAAACAATGAGAAACTGAAAAATGCACAACAAGAACAACAGGAAATAAATGAAGTACTGTTGCGTAGCATAGTAACAAGGAAGATCTCGAAGAAAAATAATGAGGATGAAGAGATCAACGAAAGGGCCTCCAAAAATTCTGGCCCTGAAGGATAAAAAGGGGACATCTCCTCCAAAGGTACACCATCAACATAAGATAAAACAACCACAAGAAGAAAAATGAAATAGTTGCACCATCTTGAGGGCGAGTATAAGAAAATCAAACCGTCCACCTTTGATGGGGAATCCAGGACAGGAGAGGAGGCTGAAGCATGGTTACTCGAAATAAAAAATTATTTTCATATTGACAAATATTCCAACAATATGAAGGTCATAATGGCCATCTATAACTTGAAAGGAAAAGCAAGCATATGGTGGCAGGACATGAAGTTGGCCAAGGGCCTAAAGGAAAAGAAGATGGAGTGGTTAGATTTTAAGAAATGCTTTAAGAAACAGTATTTATCTGAAAGTTACTATGAAAGAAAAACTGTGTTTTGTGAACTACGACTCAGTCAAATGTCTATGGATGACCTAATAAACAAATTCATGTATTTATTAAGGTTTGTGCCTTATATTCGGGAGGATAAAGCAAAAATCCAGCGATTTCTAAGTTGTTTACCACAGTCCTGCAAGGAAAAAATCAAATTTTACAACCCCATGTCTTTAAGTGAAGTTTCCATAAAGGCCTGAATGTGTTACAACCAATACAAACAATGGTCGAGATTTCCCAATGCTTGGAAAGACAAGAAACAAGACTAAATGAACCAGCAGAAGAAGGGATATCAGCCAGGCCCTTTTTGGAATGCAACAAAGAGTTTTCCAAGGAAACAATTTCATAACAGCTAAGGAGATGGTAAACGAGTTAATCTGGGAACAAAGAAGTTTGGGGATAGCCCTAGAGAACTATTAAAATGTTGTGAATGTAGAGAACCTCAATTAAGGAGGAACTGTCCATGATTAACTTATGCAGCAAGGACTATGGTTCACAACCTACACGAAGCCTCTATAGTGGGAGATGTGGGTAGAAGTTTACATAGGATCAATGTAGTCATGGATGGACAACAAGCTAATCACCAGTCCACTGAAGTGGAAGTTGAAGGTAAAGTTAACAATACTTGTGTTTCTATCTTAATCGATCCAGGAGCTATTTTGAGTTACATTTCTCTTGGTGTAGTGGATTCAAATAAACTTAAGAAAACAAGACGTGCAAAAACTTGGCTAGTACAACTAGCAACAAGAACAAAAAGAAAAGTATCTGATTTTATTTCTAACTGTGAGTTTAGTTTAGGTGGCCAAAACACAAAGATAAAATAGAATATTCTACCGTTAGGGTCTTATGATATAATTATCAGAATGGACTGGTTAGAAAGGCATAAATAAATTTTAGATTGTTATGAAAATTCAGTTAATTATAAATATGAAAATGACTTGTTAGGACAGTACAAGTCATACAAAACCAGACTCAGTTAGGAAGATTTAAACAATGCAATTTAAGAAGTGCATGAGGAAATGTTGTCATATTTATGCTATCCAAGTGACAAATCTATTGGAAAACTAAAATAAACCTATCTTAGAGGATTTTGTCATCTTGCATGATTTTAGAGATGTGTTTGTTGATGAGATACCTGAATTTCCCCCAAGGAGAGAGATAGACTTTTCTATCATTCTGCTTCCTAGTTCAACTCCTATATCTAAGTCGCCCTACTGAATTAGTTTACCCAAATTAATAGAATTAAAGATTCAACTACAAGAACTGTTGGACAAGGAATACATCCAGCCAAGTGTCTCACCATGGGGAGCACCAATTCTTTTTGTTAAAAATAAAGAAAGAACTCTAATATTATGCATTGATTACAGACAATTAAACAAAATGATTGTTAAGAACAAATACCCCTTACCTAGAATTAATGATCTGTTCGATCAAGTAGGTGGGCCAAAGTTGTTTTCTAAATTGGATTTAAGACCTAGTAATGACTAGGTTAGAATAAAGGATGAAGACATAAGTAAAATAAAATTTAGGATGAGATATGGACACTACGAATTTGTTGTTATACAAGTTGGTATCACTAATGCACCAACAACATTTGTGTGTTTAATGAACAACATTTCAGTCAGTGCTTGGATGAGCTTGTTTTTGTTTTATTTGACAATATCCTAGTATATTCTAAAACAAAATAAGAACATGAAGAACATCTAAGAATAGTATTGTAAACTTTAAGAAAACACAAGTTGTATGCTAAATTCGATAAGTGTGACTTTTATCAAAATAAAATACAGTACCTAGGACATGTAATATATGAAGAAGGTATTGCAGTCGACCTAAAGAATATAGGAGCCATCATGAAATGGCCTATCCCTAAGGATGTAGCAGACATACAATCATTCATGGGAATCACCAGATACTACTGCATATTTATAGAAGGATTCTCTAAGATTGCATAACCTATCACATCGTTACAAAAGAAGGGAACCAATTTTAATTGGTCACATAAATGTCAGGACAGTTTTAATAAGTTAAAATCATTGTTAACAACCACACCCATTTTAAGGGTAGAAAACCCGGATAAAGACTTCACAGTGTGTGTGGATGCGAGCAAAGAAAGTTTGGGAGGTGTCCTAACTCAGGAAGGGCACATCATTTGTTATGAATCTCGATAACTAAAAGAGCATGAACGAAACTACATCACTCATGAATTAGAGTTAGCACCTGTCATCCATGCATTAAAGATGTGGCAACACGATATAATGGGTAGAAAATTTTTGTTTTTGACTGATAACAGTGGTGAAATTTTTGTTTAGTCAACCAGACCTTAACGCAAGGAAAGTAAGATGGTTGGCCTTATTGAGAGAATTCGACTTCAAGGTAAGACACATCAAGGGTAAGGAAAACAAAGTGGTAGATGCTTTAAGTAGAAGAATTCATGGGTTGTTTGATATGAACATTAGCAGGGCTGAAAGAGACATTGAGCAAAGGTTAAACGTTGCAAGTAATAATGATGAAAACTACATTAAAGCAGTAGCAGATTTACAAAATAATGCAGAAAAGTTAGATAGAAGAGATTTGAATTTGGACATAATTGGTCTACTAAGATTCAAAAATAGATTATACATACCAAATTCTGTTGAACTAAAGTTAACAGTGTTGGATGAAGTACACAAGAAACCATATTCTGGTCATCTAGGATACCAGAAAATAGTAACAGCACTAAGGAATTTATTTTATCGGCCAAATATGAAAGGCGAGACAACATAATACTTGTCGAAGTGCCAAGATTGTCAACAGGTAAAGGTTGAACACCAACATCCATATGACCTGTTGTAGCCTCTACTTGTTCCGAAATGGAAATGGGAAACTATATCATTGGATTTTATCACAAGTTTGCCTAGAACTCAAAAACAAAACGATTCAATTATGGTAGTAATTGATAATCTTAGCAAGTCTGCACAATTTATTCCTGTAAAATCTAATTATAAAGCTATTAACATCGCTGAAATATTCATGATGGAAATTTTTAGACTGCATGGTATTCCAAAAATGGTGAGTTTGGATAGAGACATAAAATTTACATCTACTTTTTTGAAAGAATTGTTTGCAGGGTTGAATACAAACTTGAATTTCAGCACAAGTTACCATGCACAAACGTATGGGAAGACTGAATGAACAAACCAAATCATAGAAGATATGCTATGAATTTATGTAAGGACAAAACCAAGTAAGTGGGAAGACTACTTGTACTTGGTGGAATTTGCATACAATAATGGTTACCAGATGTCGGATAAGATGAGACCCTTCGAAGTACTTTACAGAAGAAAGTGTACAACTACGATTAGCTGGGATAACCAAGTTGATAGACTCATGGTGGGACCAGAAATGATCTAGGGAATGGAGAGTACGGTAAGAAAAGTACAACATAATTTAAAAGAGGCACAAAACCCACAAAAAAGTTAAACAGGCCTGAAAAGAAGACACCATGAATTTCAAGTTGGAGACAACGTGTATTTAAAAGTCAAAGAAAGAAGAAGTTCATTAAATCTAGGAAGTTGTGCCAAGTTGGAACCTAGGTTTTGTGGCCCTTTCGAGATGTTATCTCGAATTGGACCCGTGGCATATCAACATGCACTTCCTGCAATTCTGAAAATTCATAATGTATTTCATGTTTCTTTGTTAAAAAATTATGTTCATGATCCTACTCACATGATCAATTGGAACATGGTGTAGGGAGAACTAGAAGGAAAGTTCCAAGCAGAACCTCTACACATTATGGATAGGATAGAAATAGCACTATGGAGCAGAGTCGCCACCCAGGTAAAGGTGCAATGGAAGCACTTTAGTTTTGAGGAGGTTACCTAGGAATTGGAGGAATATTTACGGAAATCTTATCCAACCCTGTTCCGAGAAAGGAATGAACACTAAGGAAAGTGTTGTACTGAAGGGGGAAAGGATGTAAGATCCCCAAAAAATTAATTATTATTGCAGTCTAAAAATACTTTGGAATTTGTTTCTGTTTTTAGCAGATTCGAATTTGAAATATTGTTTCCATTTATGGCAATTACAAATTTGGGAATTTAGTTAATTGTAATTAATTACTGTGACTGATTGGGAAAAGATTTGATTTTCCCTACTAACTCTTTGACTCTAACACTTGTAAGAGACAAATAATTTTTATATTTATTGTTGAGAGATAAATGGAACAACCAAGTTGAAATCAACTAACCATGACTCCATGAGTGGGGAACAGGATTGAACTACCTCAGGGTTGAATTTTACAAGTGGCAAATATTGAATTTGTCCATTGGCAACCCCTAAAAATCAGGGATTTGTAAAGCTATGAAATTTCCCAAGGGAAAAATACCTAAGCACAAGATGCCTTTGCATATATAGCATATGGGAGGAGGCATGATGATGTCGAGTATGTTGGGGGGAAAGAGATGAAATTGCTATTACGAGCGCTAACTCTGAGTGTGAGGCAAGCAGGATTTGACATTTTTGAAAAGAATGTCACTTGCTATTATAAGCAGTATTTCTGAGTGTGAGGCAAGGAGAATTGGTATCTAAAAGAGGACAACAATGAAAGAGGAGTTTGAGTTTCGCCCTCATGAATTCATTGTCAGGATAAGGGGTGAGTAGAAAAAGTATTTTGGTTGTTATGTTCTACAGTTGGTTCGAACTTGGATGTTCCATTTGTTGTCCCAGTAATTCATTCATATATGTTCTTCTACTCTTCCCTGGTTGATCTTACTATTGATTAATAATTGGTAGAATGTATTTACTTAGTTCTGCTTAAATTTTCTATTGAATGGATGAATCATTGAATACATCTACTTGTTGGGTAGAAGGAAATAAATTATTGAATAAGTCTTTACATTTAAATTTTATGCATTGCGTAGAGCCAAGAAAGATTGTTGTATGTGCTAATTGTTGATAGATGTATGGAAGTTTCTTGAATAGAGCTAAGAAAAATTGTGGTGTGTATTATTGTTATCGAAAGTGTGAAGGTTATCCTATTCATGTGATTTAATCTCTGGATGAAATAGGAAAGTAATTATCGGATCGATATGTGGTTGATATTTAGAAATGTTTAAATTGTGCAATTATCAAATGAAATTATGAGTGAATATCATAATTGAAATATATATCTATATATGTATTGTTTCCTATATGGATTTTCCAGGCTACATGAACATGTATTACACAGGAAGCTATTTCTCGATTATTGCAAATAACTTCCCCTTTAACCTGACTATGTCAACTATAACAAAGGGTTACGGTTTCTCTCTTCTTTTTAATCTCAGGAGAAAATGTCCAGGGATTTAAATACATAAATATGTTACCTATTACAGAGTCAGTCCCTTATTTAAGCGAGTCTTCAAACTCTACCTAACACTTGCGATCATAACTGTTATTCAAGGAAATCGTCCCCAGTAGGGTTCTCCCATTTATCCTTTTCTTTAAGGATTGAAGATAAATTTAACCAGTTGTTTATATGATCCTAGTATAAAAACTGCGAAGATAATAAGGTTCTAGGGTAGATTCATATATTTTCAACAAAATGTGGGTTGTTATATCCAGTGTAGTTGCAAGAAGATTAAGGTAAAGAATCGCTTGACATTCGGAAGCTCAGGAGAGATAGTGTGAAGCTGCACACAGAGCCCCAGTGTGCGCAAGGTCGAATTCATGTTTTCATTGACGAAAGCTATGGAGGGACAATGTTTTCAGAAACACATACGAGGCCTAATGTTATAGGGCTTGCAAGAAAAATTTGGAAGCCATAGTATTTGAAATGTTTGAAATCTCCCAAGTTAGGAAATAAAGTGAAAACAAAGTTCATGAGGAATAGTGGTTTTAAGTATCGAGAGGAAACACTTAGAAAAGTGTCTATGTCCTGAAGAGTTGAAGTGTCTAAAGGCAGAACGCAAAAATTTTGAGATAATCGAAGTAAGATCAAGGGTTAATATCCATCCAGGAGAGACTGAAATATTTCAGACCGTTGGATCTCATAGAAGTAGTGCACCGGTTCGTTGTAAGGAATTATCAAAATTTCACAAACCATAATACTTGGAAGAAGAAGAGTGAAATTTGTGAAACTCTGAAATGCAAAAACTTGAATCATCAGGACCGTCCTTTGAAAGGGACACGTGGCAAGAGATCATCATTTCACTGACTCACAGAGGGGAAAGTTCAAAGGGTAGAGTCATGAAGATTTGTGAAATGTGAAACTGCGATTTAATATGAGTCGTTGATCGAGGAGAGATATGGACCATTGATTGTCCAAGGAGAATTGTGGGATATCAAGGATCAGGAGCAGGGAAGTGAGTATCGTTCCAAATTCATGAATGGCGAAGTCTCTATACACAAAGGGAAGATCTGGATCATTATATCTACAGGATCGCTAGACGTTGGATTTGGGAGCTCCGAAAATGTTCGCATTTCAGAAGTCGGGAATGTGGAGGAACTGTTAACTTGGAAGTGACAAGTCGCAAAATCTCGATTTGTGAAAGGAGAGTCTAGACCATTGGATCTAGAGTGGATACGTTTCAACGAATCGAGAGATCCAGAAGGAGGCTGAATTTGAAGTGTTGAAACACTCGAAGCCTGGAGAGTCAAAGAGCTGAGAGTCATCAATCTGTAAGGGGACACTTGTCACCAGATTGCGAGCTTTAGAGAGAGTTACCCTAGAGTTTTCAATTTGAGAACTGAAACAACCAAAGCCCAAATAGACAGAGAGAAAGTTCATCATGAATGTAGGTTGGACAGGTGTCACCAAATCGTGGAATCTAGAAGGAGTCACTCCAGAGACTCATGGCTTTTGAGACTTGAAATCGCTGAAGGTCGGAGCCTTTAAAACGATGAGAATCATTGATTCAAAGGAGGACACATGGTGCCATATATATAACTCAAGGAGATACCCAGTCAACAGGGATGAGAGATTGAGATTTGAGATCTCAAAAGTCCAGAGAGATGGAACAGATCTGAGCTGTCAAATCACCTGAAGAGAGTCTAAGTTGTCAGATCGGGGGAGGAGACATGGCGAAGATCTATGGAATTCGGGAAAAAACCTGAAGGATTTCTAGGCCATTCGATTGTAAGAGGACATGTGGTAGGATTTTGCGTATTTTAAGGAGAATGAAAAATGAACTTGAGATTGAGATCCTTGAAGGCCAGATCCAGGGAGAATATCCTACCCATGGATTCAACGGGATAGGTGGCAATATATCTTCCACTTTGGGAGATTTGCATGCAAAGGAGAGTAGATTTGAGAGTTGAAAATCCTAGAGGGTGGAAAGGCAGAGTCAATGATAGTCATTGATCCAAAGGGGAGTCACGTATCGATAGATCGTGGGAATCTGGGGAGACGTGTGGAATGAGGAAAGAAGGGTGGAAAAAATCTTGATAGTAGTGGTTGATCAGAAGTAGCACTGATAGGTAGGATATCAACGGACATGGAGGATTGCAGAGATGAAACTTGCGCAAAGGATAATTTTTCTTGAGTGGGCCACAATTTCAACCATTGTTTTGGTGACGGGGTACATGTCAACTAGAGGAGGATTGTGGGATGAAAACAGGGTTGGTTTGAAACCACCCTTGCCTGTACCCGCAATCATGCATTAGCACAAGGGAATAACCCAAGGGCATATGAATGAAGGGGCTAGTGAAGAGGATCTAGTGCTCATAAACTGAGAAGTGCCTAGAGCGTGCAGAGAGAGAAGGTTTCAAGTCTGTGATAGATGCACTGAACCTTAATTTTAAGCACGCAATATATGTTTTAAACTCCACCTCTTTTAGACCTATATGACATGGGTAATTTTTGGCCCTTGGTTATGGAAGGAAGAGAATAACAAGGAAGGAAAGGTGAAAATCAACTTTGCAGGAGACATAGTGACTGTCACTGGGTCGAACTAAGCAAAAGAGCAGAAAAGATGGAGTGAAGAAAGTAAATGCAAGCCATTGGATGAGGAGATCAAGGATGACATATCAAAAAGGAATATGGATCATGGACAACTCAGCAAGAGGAAAAATCCACCATTGGATGCTTTGGATCACTGCACAAGAAGGAAGGAAATACAGGCTATCGAAGATTGGAAAAAGTGGGTCAAGTTGACCTAGGGTTTTGGTATTTTAGGGTTTTGGAACCTAGGTTTAGGCCTAAGAATGTCAGTGAGGTGTTGTAATGTATAAATAGAGGTCTAAAGGGCCTAGGTTTGGTTTGTAATTCTGCAGTACAATATTGTTGTTGATCTAGTTATAGTATTAAGACAGGGATCGTTGTATTGAGAGAGAGAAGTGTTGAGAGAGAGGAAGCCTTCCRKTATTGTAATACCTTATGCTGTGTGTGAAGGTCAAGTCCTCCTGCTGGGTGCACAGGGAGGGGAGAGAAAGAGAGAAGAGAATGAAGATTTGCTAGCTAATAACACAAACAAGAACTATATGCTTTCCTTAATATAATATAGCATGGTTCTGTGGATGTGGCTCTAGAGAGAGGGTGAACCACATACATCTATTGTTTTTTATGTGATTGATGATTTTATCTCTGTCATTGTTATATTGTTACCTTCCTTATTTTATTAGATCGAACTTATAGCTATGAAGGATAGATCTATCTTGATGAATGATAGATGCATGATTAAATTTAAATTTAAATCTATTTTTAAGGTCACTGCCAAGCCACACTAAATTGGTGTATGAGACCCCCTTGTTTGTGGGACAAGGGACCCCCCTCTATCCAACGATTTGACTGGTAAAGTCTATGGAGGTATACATACCCTACCCCCCTCTGGATTTGAACTTGTGACCTCTTAAGAGGAAACACATGTTCTTAACCATTAGGCCCACTCAAGTTGTAGACATTGCTATAGATTCACTTGATAGACATTGCTATAGAGGAAACACGTGTTCTCTTTCGTACAACCCCCTCATAGCTTCTTCGAGTGAGACTGCATCTACTTTGCAGGTGTTGCCGAAAGGGCCAGTAGCTAGGGCTTGTTGGTACGCTCTTGGAGCTGAACCCTGGGTCTGCCCCTGTGCCAACAAATGATTCTATTGTCAGGACATGAATCTTCTTGAGGGAATGTCAGCATCGTTCGCATCGAAGAAAAAGATTCAGAAGTGGATAGAAGATCAAGAGAGGGACTTCGCTGAAGCCCAAAACAAGAACCCTAAGCTGAGTACCGAGGATTGGCTACAAAGATACAATTTCAATGACATTCACGAGATCTTCTTTGGAGGAATCCATCAGGAGTTATTTGAGTGGTTGGCTAGGTTAGTTGATACCCAGTTCGAGATCAGATCTAGATCTCCTGTAGTTTGGACATTGGCGCTCATTTAGAAGGTTAAAAGAGTCGACAATGTTGTATCTAGAGCAGTAGATCACTGGTTTGATAGTACCATTGGAGGGTATATCACCGAGTTTGTTGTTGACAGAGTAGATTCATACAACCAAGATGAAATATATTTCTTTAAAGAACCTAGAGGAAAATTTTTACAAGTCCTAAAGTTGAGAATCAAGATGTTGTTGCATGAGAAGAGCATCTTGAAGATACAGTAGATCGAGAAGATTTGAAGCAACTAATGTTCAAAAAATTCAGATAGTGACAGCGACACAGAAGCGAGACATACGCACAGTGAAAGAGTATTTCAAGGGTTTCACCTTGAGAACCTCTTTAAGAAAAACTATGGAGAAGAGGGTTTCTATAGTGGAGAAGAGGTAGATCTGACAGATGAAGAACATTCAAAACCCATGGGGCCAGAGGAAGAAGCAGTTGAAGAAATTTTTCGAGACGAGCCAAAAACCTCAAGAATTGTGCAGGCTACTGAAGTAAGTAATATCAATCCTCCTGTTGTTTTAGAAATGCTAATTAATCAAAACATTCCACATCACCAGAGTCTACAGAGCACTATTACTAGAAGCTCAACATCCACTCAGACAAGAAACCTAGGCAAATCCATGGCAGATGAGATGAGGCTCCCTATATTTAGAGGAGATGGATCTGAAGATCCTGATCAACACTGGTTCCTGTGTGAGGTTGTGTGGAACATTAAAAATATTATCGACGAAGCTGTTAAAAGAAACTAGTTTATCACTACACTGAGAGACCGCACCTTGAGCTGGTACATGAAGCTTGTAGAAGGACTTGCACAAACTAAGCCATTGAATGAGATCAATAACGCATTGATTATAGAGTTTAAGAAACCTAAGTCATAGTCCCAATGTATTACAGAGATAAAAGAGATAAGGCAAAAGGTAGTTGAGGAGGCACTGATACAGGAGAGGATAGAATGATCCAAGGAAAGATCGTAGAAGATTCGGGTATCAGGAAAGCTGCGGAGAAGACTCGGCCTTTTGATGCAAATAAAGAAAGACAAATCTTCAAGGAAGTAAGGAAAGAGTTCAAGAGAGACCAAGTGTCTTGATCAAAAACACGATCGGAGATAAGAGAATATGGGATGCCTCAGGCATTTGATCAGTTGGTTTCACTGAAGCAAGGAAAAGAGGTAAGTAAGCTCACTGAATTCTAATACACATGTCTTAAGTTAATTCAAGATGAGAACTTTGTGCAAGAACTACATAACTTAATCAAGAAGTATGAGCTAGGGAAGATAGACCCCTTATTGAATAGGGAAGTACACCAAATTGGTAAGAAGAGAAGGAAAAATAAAGAATTACATTTGAATGCTCAAATAGGAGAGTATGATATAGACTATGTGGTCCTCAACTTAGGGTCGGAGGTCAATGTCATGACAAAGAAAACTTGGCATCTTATGGGAAAACCGAGGTTGATCTATTCCCTTATCAAACTTAGGATGGCTAATCAGCAAGCTGTCATCCCATTTAGATGATTGGAGAATGTCCTTGTGGACATTGATGGAGTTAGAACCTTTGCAGATTTTGAGGTAATTGAAATTGTTGATGATAGTTGCCCTTACCCTGCATTACTAGGAATTAATTGGGCCTTCAACAATTCCATTGTTGTTGATTTGAAGAAAATACGTATGACATTTGAAAGAAATGGCCTTAGGGTCATTGCACCCTTAGATCCAGATGAAGGTATGTGATACACATAGCCCATCAGAGAAAAAGATCATGCATCTAAATTGGAAAACATCTACAAACTAAAAACCAGACAAAAATATTACATCAACCCTAAAACCAATGGGAATCTGAGTTGGCAAAGTGACAACGCATGTTCATCTATTTAGAAGAAGTGTTGGAAAACTGGGAGAACCATATGTATGAAGTATCTACTAGAAGATGTGCTAGATTAACCAGAGAAGTTCATTGGATCGGTACAACAGTGAGTAACTTACCCACATTTGATGGTCTAAACCCTTTATAAGCCTTCCTATCATATTTTTAAACAAGTGTACCAATACAACAAAGATTGTTGGAAATGGATGAGGCCCTGAAATCCACACTAGCAAGATGGTGGGGGACACATAAAAGAAACATCATAGACTGGACACAATGTCGAACCTTGATGATAGTGCGGTTCTCAGCACAAGTAGTAAGTTGTGAAGTAAGATATACCGGTCGAAGTTTCCCAAAGGACCACATGTGAAGTTGTCCAGAGGCCTGGAGTGACATTCCTCGAGAACAATGGGTGCACAAATTCATTAACACACTGGACATGAACCCTATCAACTAGTACCTTCAAGTGGAGCTGTGCCTTGTCACTATAGATTGGGAAGGTATGATTCATAACTTTGTAACCACCTTTTTATTTGAAAGTGAATATCCTTTAGTATACCAAGCATTACAGATCATGAGAAATAAGGTATTCAAGGAAGCATCTAGAGTCCCTATGGAACAAGAAGAGGACGAATGGACTGCGCCTTTCCAGAAATTGTAGAGTTGCTACAACATCAATTTCGATGACGATGACGATCCCAGGAAGGTAAACATTACTGAAATAGAAGGCCAAAGAAATGTGGAAGGACCAGGAGTTGAGCTACCATTTATTGGTTATTCAATCAAGATTAAACAAGTCAACATTGGGGAAGAGGAGACACTGAAGCTTTTCGATGTCGAA
>JASDQU010102767.1:783428-795102 GCA_032191745.1 Picea mariana | reverse complement strand
AAAGATAGGATAAGTAAGAATATCTTTTAGCTAAGAGAGTAGATAAGAACAATATGCTTTACCTCAATATATTATAGCACAGTTCTGTGGACGTAGACCTAGGGAGAGGGTGAACCATGTATATTTTTTGTTGCGTGTGATTGGTATTTTGTATTTGTCATTGATATACTGTGATTGCATTACTGCTTTAGATATGATAAGTAGATGTGCAGAATAGATCTAAGTTGATAAGTGATATAGGAATGTTGTGTTGTTCTTGTGTTAGATCCACTTGATACTCCCTTTGGTTGTAGATATATCTATCCTGCAACCCCCTCATAACTGCTTCGAGTGAGACTACATCTACTTCGTAGGTGTTGTCGAAAGGGCTAGTAGTTAGGGCTCGTTGGTGCGCTCCTGGAATCAAACCCTGGGTCTGCCCCTGTGCCAACAAATGGTTCCATTGCTAGGACCAGAGATTCAAAAGTGGATAGAGGATCAAGAGAAGGACTTCGTTGAAGCCCATGATAAGAACCCTAATATTAGCACTGAGGATTGGGTAGAATGATATATATTCACTGATACACACGAGATATTATTTGGAGGGATCCATCAGGAGCTATATGAGTGGCTAGCTATATTAGCCGATACCCAGTTCAAGATCTAATCTAGACTTCCTATGGTTTGGATGTAGGAGTTGATGAAGAAGGTCAAGAAATATGATAACACTGTATCATGAGTAGTAGATCACTGGTTCAATAGTATCATTGGAGGGTACATCGCAGAGTTTGTTGTTGACAGAGTAGAGTCATACAACCAAGATGAACRATATTTCTTCAACGGACCCAGAGGAAAATTTATACAATTCCTAAAGTCGAGACTCAAGATGATATTGCATGAAAATAACATATTGAAGATACAGTAGACTRGTCAGATCTAGAAACACTAATGTTCAAGAATTCAGACAGCGAAAGTGACACAAAATTTGGTTATACATGAAGTGAGAGAGTGTTTTGAGAGGTCGACCTTGCAAACCTATTTAAGTAGAACTATGCAGAGGAGGGTTTCTATAGTGGARAAGAAGAAGATCTGATGGATGAAGAACATTCAGAACCCATTGGGACATAGGAAGGACAAGCTGAAGAACTTCGTTGAGGAGAACCTGAAAACTCAGAAACTACGTAGACCATTGAAGTAAGTAGTGTTATCCTTCTTGTTGATTGAGTCTTAAGAAACCAGAGTAATCCTAGTCACTAGAGTGTTCAAAGCACTATCAATAGTAGTCCACCACATATTTAGTCAGTAACCCTAGGAAGAGCTATGGAATATGAGATGAGACTCCCTATCTTTAGGGGAGATGGATCTGAAGATCTTGATAAGCACTGGTTTCTATGTGAAGCCATATGGAACATTAAGAATGTCACAGATGAAGCTATCAAAAGAACCTAGTTTAGTACAACTCTCAGAGATTGCACATTGAGTTGGTACATGAAACTTGTCTAAGGACTTGCACAACCTAAGCCATTGAATTAGATCAAGAACACGCTAATTACAGAATTCAAGAAAACTAAGTCAGAATCCCAATGTATCACAGAGATGAAAGAGATCAAGAAGAAGCTAGGTGAACCTTTTTGGGAGTTTTATCAGAGATTCAATACCTTAACAGGCCGATTACAAGTACCACTTGCAACTACTATAGCTCGTTTGACCATGTTATAGAATATTGTCTCGTACTACTAGCTAAGCTAAAGGAAAGATGAGGACCCCAACAAAACCCACAAGTGAAATTGATATATGTTGAATCCTATGAAGAAGACCCTAGATTTGTTGTTATAACCATAGGAGGCATTGTTATAAGAGAAGGCAGAGTGACACAAGGAAGACTACAGAAGATTTGGGAATCTGGAAAGTTGTAGAGAAGACCCAAACTTTTGATGCAAAGAAAGAAAGACATATGTTTGAGGAATGTACTAAAGAATTCAGAGGAAACCAGGGCTTTGCATCAAAGACAAGACCAAAAGTGAGAGAATATGGAATGCCTCTAGCATTTGATGAGTCTGCTTCGCTAGGAGAAGGAAAAGAGTTAAGCAAGCTCATGGAATTTCTCTATAGTTGTATTAAATTGATTCAGGATGAACATGTTGTACAAGAGCTACATAATCTAATCAGATGATATGAGCTAGAAAAGATAGACCCCTTGCTGAATAGGGCAGTACACCAAATTCGTAAGAAGAAAAGGAAAAATAAGGAATTACATTTGAACGCTCAAATAGGAGAGTATGAGATAGATTATGTGGTCCTCAACTTAGGGTCGGAGGTCAATGTCATGACGAAGAAATCCTAGGCACATATGGGAAAATTGAAGTTGATCTATTCCCTTATTAGGCTTAGTATGGCTAAACAACAAGTTGTCAGCCCATTTGGATGATTGGAGCATGTCCCTGTGGACATCGATGGAGTAAGAACATTTGTAGATTTTGAGGTAATTGAAATAGTAGATGATAGTTGCCCTTACCCTAGTGTTGTTGAATTAAATAAAAGACATATGAATTTTGAAGGAGATGGCCTTAGGGTCTTTGCACCTTTAGATCTAGATGAAGTTCAGTAATACACGGATCCCATCAGAGAAGAAGATTGCGTATATGCACTAGAAAACATATACAAGCTAACATCCAAACATCAAGATTACATTAATCCTACAACTAATGTGAATCTAAGCTGGCTAAGTGACAACACATGCTGATCAAAGTAAGAAGAAGCACTAGAGAACTAGAAGAACCAAATGTATGAAGTATCTGCAAGGATATGTGCTATATTAACAAGAGAATTTCATTGGATTGGCACAATAGTAAGTAACTTACCCACAGTTGATGGTTTGAATCCATTAGAATCCTTCCTATCAGACTTTGCATCAAGTGTACCAACACAACAAAGGTTGTTGGAAATGGATGAGGCCTTGAAATCCACACCAACAAGATGGTGGGGGACACACAAAAGTAATATTATAGATTGGGTACAATGTCATACTCTGATGACAACGTGATTCTTAGCACAAGTAGAATGTTGTGAAGTTCGCTACACAGGTTGAAGCTTCCCAAAGGACCATGTACGAAGCTGTGAGGAAGCCTGGAGCAACATTACTCAAGAACAATGGGTGCACAAATTCATTACCACGTTGGATATGACACCTATCAACTGGTACCTTCAAGCATAACTGTACCTCATCACTACAAATTGGAAAGTTATGATTCAAAATTTTGTAACCACCTTTGAAAGTCAATTTCCTTTAGTAGATCAAGCACTATAGATTGTGATATAGAAAGAATTCGAGGAGGTATCCAACCTTTCCTTAGAACAAGAAGAGTATGAATGGACAGTTCCTCTCAAGAAAATGCAAGGTTGTTACAACATCAACCGATGAAGAGGATGATTCTAGGAAGGTGAACATCATAGAAACATAGGGCCAGAGAGATGTGGAAGGACCAGGAGTTGAGCTGCCATTCATTGTATAGACAATCAATATTAATAAGGTCAATATTGGAACAGAGCAGACACCAAAGTTTGCAAATGTTGGAGATTACTGGGATGTTGCTACCATTGAAAAAATCACATAATTACTGGATGAATAGCAGGACTTGTTTCCAACCAAGTTCACTGATATCAAGGGCATTAGAGGGCCTATGGGAGAGATGAGGATCCCTTTAAAACTAGATGTTAGACCAGTCAAATAGAGACCTTACATATTGAACCCTAAATATAAGGAAAAAGTGAAGATTGAGCTTGACAAAATGATGGAAGTAGGGATTATAGAACCTGTGGAAGAATGAGAGTGGATAAGCCCTATGGTGGTGCAAGAGAAGAAAATAGGAGAAATCCAAATATGTGTAGATCTCAGGAAGTTGAATGATGATTGTTTGCATGGCCCCTTTACTACACCATTCATTGACGAAGTGTTAGATAATGTGGGAGGCGAGGAAGTACAATCTTTTACGGATGGATTTTCAGCATACAATGAGATCCAGATTGCCAAGGAAGACTTCTATAAGACCACATTTGCAATAGAATGGGGATCCTACCAATATATAGTAATTCCATTCGGATTGAAGAATGCCCCAACCATATTTTCCAGGGCTGTGGTCAAAGCATTCAAGGAATTTCTACATAAATTTTTAGAAGCATACTTTGATGATTGGGTTGTGTTTAGTTTGTTGAAAAATCACATTGAATGTCTAAGGCTAATGTTGGATAAATGCAGGCAGTGTCAAATTGCTTTGAATATGAAGTGCATTTTCTTTTCACCATTTGGAGTTCTACTATGAAATATTATTTGTAATCAAGGACTGTTGGTAGATCCATCCAAGATCACTATTATAGTTGATCTACCCCCTCCTACAATAGTTAAATAGTTGCACATAGCACCGGGACACACAGGATACTACAGGAAGTTCATTAAGGGATATTCTAGGATTACAACACCCATGGAGAAGCTGTTGAAAAAGGATTGTCAGTTTAGCTGGACTGAAGAATGCCAATAGAGCTTTGACACACTGAAATAGAAAATGGTTATTGCACCCATTCTGGTTTTCCCATATTGGACCAAGGAGTTTCATGTACATGTTGATGCATCGTCCATTGCATTAGGATCTATGTTAGCACAACCATGAACATCAGACATTGACCACCTRTTAGCCTTTGTTAGCAGGAAACTATCCACAACTGATATTAATTATAACACTACTGAAAGAGAGGGATTAACCATGGTGTATRCACTACAAACATTTTCCCACTATTTGTTGGGAGGACACTTTAAAATGTTTATTGATCACTTTGTGTGGAAGTACCTAGTCATCAAGCCAGTGTTGGGGGGAAGAATATGCAGATKTCTTATACTGTTTCAAGAATATGATCTTGATATCATAGTAAATCCAAGAAGAATGAATAAGGGTCTTGACCACTTGTCAAGGTTGGAACATGGAGAAGAGCCCACTAATTTTGAAGATACACTGCCATATGAAAAACTACTAGCCATTAGAAAGATCGATGATCACTTCGCAGATCTAGTCCAATTCCTATCATTAGGAATGGCACCTAGTGAGTACAAAATTCCACAGAAGAAACAACTAGTAGTGCGCGTTGTAGATTTCTCACTTATAGCTAGATAGATATACAAGATGGGATTGGATGAGATATTGCGAAGATGCATTATGGAGGAAGAACAGATGTTGATCCTCGTAGAATATCATGAAAGCATCACAGGAGAACATTATGAAGGGAATGAAACTGCGCAGAAGGTTCTTAGAGATGGAATTTGGTGGCCTACATTACACAAGGATGTTAAAGACTATTCCAGAGCCTGCTATGTATGCCAAAGAGTTGGGAAACCATCTAGAAGAGATGAAATTTCATTGGCACCACAACTGACCCTACAAGCATTTGAGAAGTGGGCCATTGACTTTGTTGGACATATAAACCCACTAGGAAAGCATACAGGAGAAAGGTACATCATCACTGCAACATAGTACTTGACCAGATGGGCTGAAGCAAGAGCAGTCAAGGAATGTAGTGCAACTACAGCTGCATCCTTCATATTTGATGATATCATAACCAGGTTTGAATGCCCAAAGATCCTCATGAGTGATCAAGAAACACATTTCATAAATAATACAGTTGAAGCCTTGACTGAAGATTTTACAGTCCACCATCAGAAGAGCACACTGTACCATCCTCAAGAAAATGGAACAGTTGAAGCATTTAACAAGATCTTGGAGACAATAGTAACCAAGATTTTTTGTGTGAACAAAGATGATTGGGATTTAAGAGTACCAGTAGTGTTATGGGCCTATAGAACCACATGCAAGAAGCTAACAATGTATACCCCCTTCAAGATGGTATATGGTCTTGAAGATGTTGTTGTCGTGGAATATATGGTACCAAGCCTAAGAATTGTTGCTTTTTCATATATGGATGACACTTGAGTTTTTCAAGAGAGGCTCACACAGTTGGTCGAACTTGAGGAATATCAATTCATTGTAGGATTCCATCAAGAAGTTCAGAAGGAAAGAGATAAGGCCTACCATGATGGGCACATCAAACAGAAGGCATTTAGACAAGGAGACCTAGTGTTGGTCTATGACATCAAGTTCATAAAACATCGTGAAAAGTTCATAATGCATTGTCTAGGTCCATATGAGATCACTTATGTTATAGAGGGAGAAGTTGCGCAATTGAAGACATTGAATGGATAATGGAAAGAAGGATTAATGAATGCGAGTTGGATGAAGTTGTACTATGACAACCAGCTGCCTCGCAGCTCTCAGTAGAAGAATGAATAAAAGGGTTTAGGTACCAGGTGCAGTTGAAACTGGGTACCAGAAACAAAAAAGACAAACTGCACAAGGAGGAAGAGGAGGCATAAAGAAGAAAGAAAAGGCTACACTGCGTAGCATGAAGTCGAAGTAAAATAGGAAGATCAAATCTAAAGTGCCTCGGGATGAGTCATAGGTGAGTGTTGGGGGCATGTTGGCCCTTGTTTATGGAAGTATGTGAAGGTCAAGAAAGAAAAGGGAGAATGCGAACTTTGTGGAAGACAAAGTGACTATTATTGGGTCAAAGTGAGCAAAAGAGAAGAAAAGACAGAGTAAATCCCAAGAAAGAAAGTCGTTGGACAAGGATATCGTGGATGATAAGTTAGCAAGGAAGAAGGATTGTGAACACGTCAGCAAGTGGAAAAAGAAACCATTGGATTCCTTGGAGCACCATGCAAGAAGGAAGGAATGATAGGCTAGTGAAGCCGGGGAAATATGGGTCAACTTGACCTAGGGTTTTAGAGACCTAGGGTTTTTGGTATCTAGGGTTTTAGATACCTAGGTTTTGGCCTAAGGCTGTCAGTGAGCTATTGTAATGTATAAATAGAGGTCATGAGGGCTTAGTTTGGGTCGGTACTTTGGGTTGATATGATAATATTGTATTGTGGCTGCTGGTATCAAGATAGGTTATCATTGTGGATGTGAGTGATTATTGTATTATGAGAGAGAATTTTTAAGTGTGAGAGCCTCCTGGTATTGTAAGATCTTCAACTAGGTGTGAATATCAACCGTACAGCTGGGTGCACAGGGAGGGAAGAGAAATAGAGGTGAAGGAAGAAGATCTGCTAGCTAAGAGCACAAACAAGAACTATATTCTTTACCTCAATATATTATAGCACAGTTCTGTGGACGTAGCCCTAGAGAGAGGGTGAACCACATATATTTTTTGTTTTGTGTGATTGGTATTTTTTATTTGTCATTGATATAATGTTATTTCATTACTACATTAGATCTAATAAGTAGATGTGAAGAATAGATCTAATTTGATAAGTGATATATGAATGTTGTGTTTTTATTGTGTTAGATCCACTTGATACTCCMTTTGGTGGTAGACATCTCTGTMCTGCAACCTCCTCATAATTTCTTTGGGTGAGACTGCATCTACTTCGCAGGTGCTGTCGAAAGGGCCAGTATTTAGGGCTTGTTGGTGCACTCCTAGGATCAAACCCTGGGTCTGCCCCTATGMCAAAAACAACCAAGGACCCAACACATTATCACATCATGCAACTAAATGAACATGTGATACAATAGACAATAAAAATGACTACCCACCTGACACAAGGAAGACAACACCTACAAGCTAAAGGACAAAATCAACAACCCAACACAATGGATTTGACGACCAGTAAATAGAAACCTCTATGACACGCAAAATACAATGCATTAAGGCATTACAAAACCAAGTACCAACATCCATTGAAATGAACAATACGCCCACTTCAGGAAGCAAAAGACTCGGGCCAGGTTATCACTTGTGTCTAGCCATCAAGGCATGCAATGATCCGTTCATCAGGAATCATGTCATCACAAGGTGATAGGCATGATAGTAACCATGGCACAACCTGACATATCTAGATGAATAACCCAGGAAAATACAACATGCTAGGATACCAAATCAACTATCAAAAATACATGAAGACTATTCCCAACCACCCCAAGCAACAAGTAGACAAGACACAAGGTGACATCACTCAAAATTTAATTTTGCAACCAACAAAAGAATTTTTTTTTTCTTATGAGGCACATTTTTCCCAGAAGTCTCCGAACTGTAAAACATAATTAATTCCAATATTATCTAAGAATTCATGTCCATGGATATTCGATATTAATTCTCTATATAATAGAATATTATTTGGAAGATAGCTTAATCATAGTGATATAATGAATTAATACTTTCATTTTGGTTAATCTAATTAATGTATCCCATCATAAAGTCGTAATTTAATATTATAAGACATGAATGCAAGGGGTTTTCTTTTGGATTAATGAAGGAATTCCACCTCATCTTATCAGTCAGTTAAATAGATGTCCAGACATAAATCTATTTCTAACAATGATATCGTTGTCCCGTAATAATATTTTTGTCCATTAATGTTGTCTAACCATGTGCTATCAATTAATAAGAATCAACAATAAAACCATGTGCTATATATAATAAGGAATCAACAATAAAACCATGGGCTATCTATTAATAATAAATCACATTCAACAGATCGTTGTCCATCATTAATTACTATTGACAATCAAATGTTGTTCAAAAAAGCAGAGTATAATATCCAAAAGCACAGAGAAACCACAAAATCACTATCCCCAAAAAAATGCAGAGTACAATATGCCATCCAAAAATGCAGAGTATAATTTCGCTAACAACTTGCTATCAATATGCTAAAAATTGTTGTCACTAAATTGTTATAAATATATAGTTGCCTAGTAAGTACACAAAATTGTTGAGTTTATATSATATCTCAATGTAATTACAAGATATAGAATATAAATTTGCTATCTAAAAATATTTACTGTCTATAAAATATTAGATGAAAAACGCAGTCATAATAGCAATTAATACAACGTTGTCCTTCACATAATGCAATACTATCATTCACATAATGAAATATTGTCATTCACATACAAGATGATGACATTCATATATTCACATAGAAGGAGTAGATTCGTTGTCAGTTGATACACTACAACCATTCAATGCAGTCACACTGAGCCAACAATTCGTTGTCCTTCAAATGTAAAAAAAAAACATTGTCTAAAAATAATACCCATGCAGTCCATTAAATCGTTGTCCTTTAAATCTATGATAATTTTGTCTATCATCAAATGATTTTGTTGGGAAAAACAGGGTGAATCATCACAGATTTTCTGTGTAAAAATACCAAGCAAATCATGATTGAATGCGGTGTAAAAATGCCAAGCAATCGTGGGGTGTAAGATGTGTAGGAGCTACGCCTACACAGAGATTTATCAATCCAAAAATGCTTGGATTTATCATTCATTTTATATTCGTTTACCATTTTTTCACATATATTACACATTCTATTTATCATTCGATATCATTCACACAGAGATTTATCATTTGTTTACCTTTCACATAGGGATTTGTCATTCGTTTGCCATTCASACAGAGTTTTATCATTCGTTTACCATTCACACAAGGAATTGTCAGTCATGTACACCAACTATTGTCATATGGAATTATAAATAATTCCATTGAATTTTGATTCAGATTATATAAAAAATGTCTATGATTGACATACGAAAATTGGTGCAGAATATATAAAGAATGCACCCACTAATTGTCAACACAGAAAGACTAAAGATATCAACAAGTGATATTCTTAACAACCCTTTAAATTGAAGTGAGAATACAAAACAATAATTAAAATCCATTGTTTAAAAATAAAAAATGGATCGTAGTCTAAAATCATAGTGGTCATCATTCACAAGGAAAGCGCAGAGATAAATTCACTAGGAAAGAGCAAGATTAAACATTCAACATTGAAACAGTCAAACACAGAGATACAATTTTGTGAAGGATGCAGAGATTATGGATAAAGAAAAATGTAGCAATCGGAGATTGACCATAAGAGAAAAACTCAGATATAAGTAAGAGATAGATAGCTGAGCGAAATTTTATCCTTCCCTTATTATCCATGCATAGGAAAGMAGGGCATTTGAATCTATAAGCCTTTAAACACTGGAGTGATGAGTATTGATTCAGATCCTTGCCAATTTCTCAGGAACAGACTAATAACTTAAGGATAAGGTACGGAAGATAAAAATTCAATCTGCATCTAGATCTTCTCCATGGAGAAGCAAATAATAAAAAAAAAGAACAATCAAGGAATACAAGAAACACAAGCAACAGATACAAGAACACAGGCAAGGTTTTGAGTATGGGGCTCATTCTAGCTATACGCAAAGATATAGTAACTCATAAATAAAGAGCACAGTGGATAGAAAGGGTTGTTACTGAGCAAATCAAGTGACAAGGGGATTACAAATATCGTAGGAATGCATGTACAAGAAATCTCATGGAAATGAAATTTTCAACAGAGTACAGAAAAATAAACATGTGTAAATTAAATTTCATTGTAAGTAACAACTTTAACAGGAGTACCTTGGCCAAATGTGAATTCTCCGAGGTCATTGTCTCATGCRCGCTCTGTCTAGCTCCTGCTTGCCAATTGATGTGGCCTCACTGGTACTTCCCAGCCAACGCTAGGGGTACTCTTCTTCCCCCTTATCCCCCTGAGCCACAAATGGGCCACGCACACAATACTATAGAATGATAGCACCCATCTAGCCTCGCAAGGTCAAGCTACCACTCGTTAAYCGAGCTGGGTATCCCAACTCCAACAAGAGAAAGTTTTGTCAAGGTAAAATTTTAGCAGCGTAACGTTACACAAAAAGATCAAATCCATACTCCTCCATCCTTTTTTATAAAATTTTTAAGTAATTTGTTTCCCAAATTCTCATTAAATTCCTTTTTCAGTTAATTAATTTCGAAAAACCTCCCCCTATACACATGTCGCACGATCCCCCAGTTGCACCAGAAAATCAATTTTATTAATTAATTAAATATTCCTATTTCCCTCACCCACATTAAAGTATTCCTAAAAACGCTCCTCAATGTCCCAATATTCCCTTACAAATCTTAAATGAGTTACACCTTACTTAATTTCTAGTTTAGTTCATAAATAGAATGTTCAAAGGGAAAGATTCCTTACTAAGTTAGAAATTCAGTTTTTTCTTTATGTTTCCTCTTTTCTTTAAGTTTCCTATTTCTTTTAAGTTTTCCCCTTTTTCCTTTTTAACTAAAAATCATTTTAGCAAGTGTATATAAAAAAAGCATTTGCCCTTTTTCCTTTTTAATTAAAAATTAATTTAACAAGTGTAGATAAAAAAATAACAACCATTTACCCTCTTTTATTTTTAACTAAAAATTAAATTAGCAAAAGTAGATGAAAACAACCATCACCCCTTTTTTTAAAAGTGAATCCTCCTTTATAATTTTAAATTCAATAAATAAGTTTGAATTTCTTACACCCCTTCTTGTTACATGTTTATTTATTATTATTATTATTTTGACCACATGTTCTACTTAGTCCTAGGTTTTAATTTCACTAGGTTGTGAGACATTTTTTTTTATTAGGGAAAAATTGTTTTTAAACCTTACTTATCGCATCATTCATTTTAAGGCTAACTAGGTTTATTCACTAACCAGTTAAAATCATGATGTGCCCTTTGAGATGCACTACTTTATCCAAGGGTGCCACTCGCCTCTTTCTATTTTCCTTGTGCAACATGCCCTTCAAGAC
>JASDQU010102767.1:754097-778199 GCA_032191745.1 Picea mariana | reverse complement strand
AAAAAAAAACATTTACCCTCTTTTCTTTTTAACTAAAAATTAAATGAGAAAAAGTAGATGAAAACAACCATTTCCCCTTTTTTTTAAATTTAATCCTCCTCTATAACTTTAAATTTAATAAATAAGTTTGAATTTATTACCCCCCTTCTTGTTACATGCTTATTTATTATTATTATTATTATTTTGACCATGTGTTCTACTTAGACCTAGCTTTTAATTTCACTAGGTTGGGCAACATTTTTTTTATTAGGGAAAAATTATTTTTAAAACTTACTTATCACATCATTAACATTAAGGCCGACTAGGTTTATTTACTTACCAATTAAAATCGTGATGTGCCCTTCAAGATGCACTACATTCTCCAAGGGTGCCACTTGCCTCCTTCTGTTTTCCTTGCACGACGTGGCCTTCAGGACACACTACATACTCCAAGGGTTCCACTCACCTCTTGACTGAATTTGATAGACGTCAAACCCCTGGAGTCAATACTTTTCCAATTGATCCTGTTGGAGACTAAGGGCCTGTAAGGAATAATCCCCCTACTTCATTGTGCACCCCTTAGAATCATCATCAACGATGGTCACGGTCTACCCTCACGACATCGTGGGTCTTCTCTAACTAGGTAATTATTAACCTACAATTTGAGCCACGATGGGAGTGCTAGTAAGCTGTGGCAAGGCTGCTACCACACCTCTCCCTCATTATCTCTAGTTGTCCCACATGACCCCTCTACTCCACATGTGAGTTTGGTCAAAAAGGTATCGTCACCCTACATCCATCAATGAATCATGTCAACAATAATAATCAATCATCATAACTTCTAATCATATGTACATATGTCATATCAACAACATTCAAACCCCAATAGTCCACTCCCCAACTCAATCTGGAGTCCAAGGAGTTTCATCGATGCCTCTGGATCCTCAATGTCCAAAGTCCTCCCCACTCAAGAGAACCCAGTCAATAGAACATGTCTATGTAAATACAAAAAAAAACATATCATCATATCCATAATATCTCATAATCATAATTGATGACCAATAGTGTAATAATCTGGATCACTTGCAAGCATGTGTCCTCAAAGAATAAGTTCGCTCAGTGTGCACAGGAGTGGGATGTTACATACAACCCCTCTTGGTTTAAACTTTGTCCCAAAGTTTCACAGTATATAGGTGTCAAAATAAAGTGTATCACAGTATCATAAGTCTATCTATCAAAATAAAATGGAAATTGTTGACGCATGTCATATGTGTCCTCTCAGGTCATCGAGTGCAGACTATAGTTGTCCCACTAGGCCTTGACCTGATATACTGTTTGATGTCATAGTTGTTGAATGCGATGGTCTAGGATGTGGATTTTTTCTGCTGTGAGCGCATCTTCATCAGATACCTGCAAGGAACTCATGTTTATAAAATGTTTTGGATCACTAATATAATGTCTCAAAACAGATACATGGAAAACATCGTGCATATGCCTCAAAGAATCACGCAAGGCTAGTGAATAGGCCACAAGTCCCTTCCTTTCCAAAATATTGAAAGGTCCCACAAACCAAGGAGAGAGTTTATCACCCTTTCCGAACTTGATCGAACTCTTATGTTGTTTCACCCGCAAGAATACTCGATCGCCAACTTTGTAACTACTATTGACACAATGTACATTGGCATAACTCTTTTGTTGAGCTGCGCTTCCTTGATCCTTTGTCTTATTGTTTTCTTTTTCTCTTCCATTTCTTGGATCACTTCTAGTCCCACCAAGATCCTATCCTCAAGATGATCCCAGATCAAAGGCATCTGACACGGTCGCCCATAAAGAAACTCGAAAGGCACCATCTTAATGGTGCTTTGATAACTGTTGTTATATGGAAATTCTACTAGTGGAAAGAATTCCTCCCAACACCTATGTTGGTCCATCATGTACATGCGCAACATGTCCTCCAAGACTTGTTTTTTTCATTCGGTCTGATCGTCTATCTATGGGTGATACACAGTACTAACGTTAAGTTGGGTTCCCAAGGCCTCTTGGAAACTAGTCCAAAATCATCCAATAAACATTGATCATCAATCATATATAATCCTCTTAGGCATGCCATGCATCCTCACAATATCACTGATGAAAACTACACCTTTTTTAGGTACATGATACGTCGTATGCACATGAATAAAATGAGCACTCTTCATTAGAATTTCAACTACCACAAAAATCGATTCATGTCTTCTTGTTGTTAGTGGCAATCCAACAATCAAATCCATCTAAATGACCTTCCATTTCGATTCTAGAATAACGTGTGGTTATAGTTATCCTACTAGTTGTCTATGTTCATCCTTCACCTACCAACTTTATAGAAATCTTTCCACATAGTTGAGTATGTCTGCCTTCATTCCTTTCTAGAAGAATAAGGGCTTAGGATCTTCCCTCATCTTTGTGACTCCAGGATGAGCCATGTACACTTCTCTGTGAGCCTCATTTAGGATCAAATTCCTCAACTCGTCCTTGGACGGTACGTAAATTTGAATTTAAATATCAATAATCAGTCGTCACCCATAGTAAATCCTTCAAATTTTGGTACCATCATTTTGTTTTATCCGATAAAATCCTTGGCCTCTTTGTACCAGTCATCGTCGCACTATAAAGTTATAATATTTTCACGTAGATTCATTTGAAGAGGCATCACCGAAAAGATGCGTGGTCTCTGACTCAACACATCTACCACTCTTTTCATTATTCCCTTTATATAATTAATCTTGAAATCGTACTCTCCAAGAAATTCTGACCAACGTCGTTGTCGCGTGTTCAAGTCACTTTGCATAAAGATGTGTTGTAGTCCACATTGGTCCATTTTTAGTTCAAAATTTTGTCCAAAAAGGTAATGTCGCTAAACTCTCAAGGCATATACAATGGCTAACAGCTCCAAATCACGTGTTGCATAGTTCACCTCATGCCTTCTCAACTTTCTCAAGATGTAACTGATCACTCGACCATCTTGCATTAAGACTCCGTCTAAGACTTCCTTGGATGCGTAAGTGCATACCAAGAAGTCTGTGTCCATGTCATGGACCTTCAATATTGGTGCCATTTTTAACAACTCCTTGAGGCTCTGAAATGCCTTTGCACATTTGTTGGTCCAAACAAGCTTATTGTTCTTCTTCTGCAATTCCATAATTAGATTTGTTATCCTTAAGAAACCCTCAACGAATCTTCGATACTATCTTACTAAACCCATGCACCTATGCACTTCTGGGACATTCGTCGGTGCCGAGCATTCCATAATAGCCTTGAACTTTGTTGGATCCATGGCGATACCTTCGCCAGAGATGACATGCCATAAGTAGTGAATCTTCGATTGATAAAATGAGCATTTAGACAATTTCCCATACAATTTGTTCCATCACAGACATTGTAGTACCAAGCGCAAGTGGCCGTCATGCTCCTCCATTGTCTGAGAGTAAATCAAAATATCATCAATGAATACTTGGATGAACTTGTCCAATTATGCATGGAAGACCCCGTTCATCAAACTCATAAATACGTCAGGGGCGTTTGTCAGTCCAAAAGGTAAAACAATAAACTTTTAATGTCCAAACCTCATTTTAAAGGTGATATTATGGATGTCATCCTCCTTGTTACAAAACTGGTGATACCCTGATCTCAATTCCATCTTTGAAAACACTGTCACACCCTTCTTTTGATCAAATAGATCATCAATCATTGGCAACGGATATTGATTCTTGATCGTTTCCTTGTTCAATTGATGATAGTCAATGCAGAGTCTCCATAACCCATCCTTATTCCATATGAAAATAATAGTTTCACCCCACGATGACACACTTGGACGTATAAGTCCTAGGTCCAGGAATTCCTTCATTTGAATTTTCAACTCATATAAATTTGGGGTTGTCATTCGGTAAGGTGTTCTTGGTATCAGATCAGTCCTCCATTTTAGGTCTATGGTAAATTCCAATTCCCTTTTCAGTGGCATCCTAGGTAACTCCTGAGGGAAGAAGTCGGAAAACTCTCTCACCACTAGAAGGTGTTCTAGACCTTCTGCTACTCCCTTCTCGTTTAATGCAAGGATCACATAGAGCTTACATCCCTTACTGCAAGGAAGAGATGAACCTTAGGGAGACTCCCTAGTTTTGACCTATAATCATGCATCTGTGATCCTCATCATCGACCAAGCTCAATCATTTCATCTTACAATTGAGTATCGCCTCATGTGATTCCAGCCAATCCATACTGATCATGACGTCATAAGATCCTAATATCATGATGTACAAGTTGGACCTGGTGACAAACTCTCCCAGTTTAAGGCTACAACCCATAACCTTCCCACCAACCTTTTGTTTGGCTCCATAAGCCATTTCTACAAAGCTAAACTCATCTTGTTCGAATTCCTTTAATTTAATTATTTTTAGCACTGAACCAGAAATGAAACTTTTGGTAGCACCAGGATCTATCAAAATACTAATTGTTTGGTTAGCGATGGTACCTGATGTCTCAAGCACAGTCGACTGGTGCTCTGCCTGGTGGTTATTTACCATTGCATGAATCCAATTGGACTTGCCCAAATCTCCCACTATAGTGGGTCCAATTGATCTAGATGCTATAGTCCTCTCCATTGGTAAATTGCGTTGGTAATGTGGCTCCCCACATGTCAAACACCCTTTATTTGGTCCAGTACTCCTGGTACCTGAAGTAGAAGCTCATGGCCTACCATCCTGGAATCCTAATCTGTTCTGTTGAATATGCCTGAATTACTGCTGCTACGGTTGACACTACTGTCAATGCTCTGGTCCTTGGTAAGGAGTCTGCTACTGAGGCGTTGGTCTCTGAGGTGTAGTGAAAGTGGATCCTCTCTGGAAGCCATGATATCCTGGTGAATTTCTAGCTAGTGTTTGATGCTATTGCACACCAGATGACATCTACCCTAATAGTCTCACTAGAGTCATACTATGAACCCCATTGATAATCTCATCCTCTGTTATGAGGGACTTCTAGACAACATCATGCAAGATCAAAGCATTAGAATCCTAACCTTTGCATGAATGTTGACATTAAGGCCAAACAAGAACCTGTTGACCTTAATTTTCTCGGTATTTAGGTGTGGAGCATATCAGAGCAACTTCATAAAACAACCCTCATACTCAGGCACCATATGGCCACCTTATCACAAGGTGTTGAACTTGTTGATCTTATGCTCAATTAATTCCTCCGATAGATACCTCTCTTCGAAACATTCCTTGAACAGTTCCCATGAGACATATTCGACGGCCATGTTCAATTGTTACAGGAGTGTTTTCCACCATATAAGAGTTCTCCCATTCAGTTGAAACACTACCATGCGGAATTTCATGTTGTAGGTATATTTGTAAAGTGAAAAGAACATTTCCATATTCTCTAACCATGCTTCAGTGGATGTGCCATCTGAGGCACAAAAGAACTCAAGAAATTTTACCTTCTCAAGTTCGTGGTCAATGCTACCAATACCGATCAGAGCACGTGGTGGACCCTCAGGGGGTGTCGGTGCCTTGGCCTCATATCTATCCAAATGTTTGATCAGTGCCTCATACATCTACTAAAAATACCTCATCAGCCCAACCACATCACCCACAACTATCTGTTCCTACCTGAAAACATGTTCATCTCCCTGGGGGTTAGACCCCTTAGGCGTGGATGCTACTGGGGGTGTAATGCCTCCTCCACTAGCACCCCTTCGTCTACCTCTATGGCATACTCTAACCATGATTACTTGCATGAATACAAGTCAAATAAATTAGCAACCTTTTGATAAAAAATCAAATCAATGAAAGTTGTAGTGACCACAAGTTGTGGGTCGAACCCACTCTGATACCATCTATAACGGTCCCAATCATTATGACTACAAGCAAAAAAAACTAGTGCAATTTTTTTTTATTTTTATTTTAAGCAGGAAGGAAACCAATGGCAACAAGTAATCAATACAACTTGATGACGAGCAAAACTTACGCATTTAGGCAATAGACAACCATTGGCCCTTAGTTATGGAAGTATGGAAAGGTTAAGAAAGAAAAGGGAGAATGTGAACTTTGAGGAAGACAAAGTGACTATTATTGGGTCAAAGTGAGAAAAAGAGAAGAAAAGATGGAGTGAAGCCCAAGAAAGAAAGTTGTTGGATGAGGATATTAGGGATGAGAAGTCAACAAGGAAGAAGGATCGTGAACATGTCAACAAGTGGAAAAACCCACCATTGGATGCTTTGGAGCACCATGTGAGAAGGAAGGAAAGACAGGCTCGCAATGCCCAGGAAATATGGGTCAAGTTGATGTAGGGTTTTTGGTATCTAGGGTTTTGGACACCTAGGTTTTAGCCTAAGGATGTATTGTAATGTACAAATAGAGGTCATGAGGGCTTAGTTTGGGTTAGTACTTTGGGTTGATACATTAATATTGTATTGTGGCTCTTGGTATCAAGATAGGTTATCATTGTGTATGTTAGTGATTATTGTACTATGAGAGAGAAGTGCTAAGTGTGAGAGCCTCCTGGTATTGTAAGATCTTTAGCTGGGTGCATAGGGAGGGAAGAGAAAGATAGGATAAGTAAGAATATATTCTAGCTAAGAGAGTAGACAAGAGCAATATGTTTTACCTCAATATATTATAACACAGTTATGTGGACGTAGACCTAGAGAGAGGGTCAACCGTGTATATTTTTTGTTACGTGTGATTGGTATTTTGTATTTGTCATTGATATACTGTGATTGCATTACTGCTTTAGATATGATAAATAGATGTGCAGAATAGATCTAAGTTGATAAGTTATATATGAATTTTGTGTTGTTCTTGTGTTAGATCCACTTGATACTCCCTTTGGTTGTAGACATCTCTATCCTGCAACCCCCTCATAACTACTTCGAGTGAGACTGCATCTACTTCGTAGGTGTTGTCGAAAGGGCTAGTAGTTAGGGCTTGTTGGTGCGCTCCTGGAATTGAACCCTGGGTCTACCCCTGTGCCAACAAATGGTTCCATTGTCGGGACCAGAGATTCAAAAGTGGATAGACGATCAAGAGAAGGACTTCGTTGAATCCCATAATAAGAGCCCTAATATTAGCACTGAGGATTGGGTAGAAATATATATCTTCACTAATAAACACGAGATATTATTTGGAGGGATCCATCAGGAGCTATATGAGTGGCTAGCTATATTAGCCGATACCCAGTTTGAGATCTAATCTAGACTTTCTATGGTTTGGACGTAGGAGTTGATGAAGAAGGTCAAGAAAGACGATAAAACTATATCATGAGTAGTAGATCACTAGTTCAATAGTATCATTGGAGGGTACATCACAGAGTTTGTTGTTGACAGAGTAGAGTCATACAACCAAGATGAACGATATTTCTTCAATGGACCCAGAGGAAAATTTCTACAATTCTTGAAGTCGAGACTCAAGATGATATTGCATGAAAATAACATATTGAAGATATAGTAGACTGGTCAGATATAGAAACTCTAATGTTCAGGAATTCAGACAGTGAAAGTGACACAGAAGTTGGTTATACACACAATGGGAGAGTGTTTCGAGAGGTTGACCTTGCAAACCTGTTTAAGTAGAACTATGCGGAGGAGGGTTTCTATAATGGAGAAGAAGAAGATCTGATGGACAAAGAACATTCAGAACCCATTCGGACAGAGGAAGGACAAGTTGAAGAACTTCGTCGAGGAGAACCTGAAAACTCAGAAACTATGCAGACCATTGAAGTAAGTATTGTTATCCTTCTTGTTGATTTAGTCTTAAGAAACCAGAGTAATCCCAGTCACCAGAGTGTCCAAAGCACTATCAATAGTAGTCCACCACATATTTAGTTAGGAACCCTATGAAGAGCTATGGCATATGAGATGAGACTCCCTATCTTTAGGGGAGATGGATCTGAAGATCTCGATAAGCACTGGTTTCTATGTGAATCCATATGGAACATTAAGAATGTCACAGATGAAGCTGTCAAAAGAACCCATTTTAGTACAACACTCAGAGATTGCACACTAAGTTGGTACATGAAACTTGTCTAAGGACTTGCACAACCTAAGCCATTGAATCAGATCAAGAACGCGCTAATTGCAGAATTGAAGAAAACTAAGTTAGAATCCCAATGTATCACAAAGATGAAAGAGATCAAGAAGAATCTAGTTGAACCTGTTTGGGAGTTTTATCAGAGATTCAAGACCTTAACAAGCCGATTACAAGTACCACTTGAAACTACTGTAGCTCGTTTGACCATGTTATAGAATATTGTCTCGTACTACTAGCTAAGCTAAAGTAAAGATGAGGACCCCAGCAGAACCCACAAGTGAAATTGATATATGTTGAACCCTACGAAGAAGACCCTAAATTTGTTGTTATAACCATAGGAGGCGTTGTTATAAGAGAAGATAGAGTGACACAAGGGAAGACTACAGAAGATTTGGGAATCTGGAAAGCTGTAGAGAGGACCCAAACTTTTGATGCAAAGAAAGAAAGACATATGTTTGAGGAAGATAGGAAAGAATTCAGAGGAAACCAAGGCTTTACATCAAATACAAGACCAAAAGTGAGAGAATATGGAATGCCTCTGGCATTTGATGAGTCTTCTTCACTAGGAGAAGGAAAAGAGGTAAGAAAGATCATGGAATTTCTATGTTGTACAAGAGCTACATAATCTAATCAGATGATATGAGCTAGAAAATATAGACCGTTGGTGAATAGGGCAGTACACTGAATTTGTAAGAAGAAAAGGAAAAATAAGGAATTACATTTGAATGCTCAAATAAGAGAGTATGAGATAGACATGTGGTCCTCAACTTAGGGTTGAAGGTCAATGTCATGACAAAGAAAACCTAGGCACATATGGGAAAATTGAAGTTGATCTATTCTCCTATCAGGCTTAGGATGGCTAAACAACAAGCTGTCAGCCCATTTGGATGATTGGAGCATGTCCTTGTGGACATCGATGGAGTAAGAACATTTTCATATTTTGATGTAATTGAAATAGTAGATGACAGTTTCCCTTACCATAGTGTTGTTGAATTAAAGAAAAGACATATGAATTTTGAAGGATATGGCCTTAGGGTCATCACACCTTTAGATCTAGATGAAGTTCAATAACACACAAATCCCATCAGAGAAGAAGACTGCATATATCCACTAGAAAACATATACAAGCTAACATCCAAACATCAAGATTATATTAATCGTACAACTAATGTGAATCTAAGCTGGCGAAGTGACAACACATGCTCATCAAAGTTAGAAGAAGCACTAGAGAACTAGAAGAACCAAATGTATGAAGTATCTGCAAGGATATGTGCTATATTAACAAGAGAAGTTCGTTGGATTGGCACAACAGTAAGTAACTTACCCACAGTTGATGGTTTGAATCTGTTAGAATCCTTCCTATTAGACTTTGAATCAAGTGTACCAACACAACAAAGGTTGTTGGAAATGGATGAGGCCTTGAAAGCCAAACCAACAAGATGGTGGGGGACACACAAAAGTAATATTATAGATTGGGTACAATGTCATACTTTGATGACAAAGTGATTCTTAGCACAAGTAGAATGTTGCGAAGTTCGCTACACAGGTCGAATCTTCCCAAAGGACCATGTGCGAAGCTGTGAGGAAGCCTAGAGAAACATTACCAAGAACATGGGTGCACAAATTCATTAACACGTTGGATATGACACCTATCAACTGGTACCTTCAAGCATAACTGTACCTCATCACTACAAATTGGAAAGGTATGACTCCAAATTTTGTAACCACCTTTGAAAGTCAATTTCCTTCAGTAGATCAAGCACTACACATTGTGATACAGAAAGCATTCGAGGAGGTATCCAGCCTTTCCTTAGAACAAGAAGAGTATGAATGGATTGTTCCTCTCAAGAAACTGCAAGGCTGTTACAACATCAACCGATGAAGAGGATGATCCTAGGAAGGTGAACATCATAGAAACATAGGGCTAGAGAGATGTGGAAGGACCAGGAGTTGAGCTGCCATTCATTGTATAGCCAATCAATATTAATAAGGTCAATATTGGAACAGAGCAGACACCAAAGTTTACAAATGTTGGAGATTACTGGGATGTTGCTACCATTGAAAAAATCACATAATTACTGCATGAATATCAGGACTTGTTTCCAACCAAGTTCACTGATATCCAGGGCATTAGATGGCCTATGGGAGAGATGAGGATCCCTTTAAAACTATATTCTAGGCCAATCAAATAGAGACCTTACATATTGAACCCTAAATATAAGGAAAAAGTGAAGATTGAGCTTGACAAAATGTTGGAAGCATGGATTATAGAACCTATGGAAGAATGAGAGTGGCTAAGCCCTATGGTGGTGCAAGAGAAGAAAATGGGAGAAATCAGGATATGTGTAGATCTCAGGAAGTTGAATGATGCTTGTTTGCATGGCCTCTTTACTACACCATTCATTGACTAAGTGTTAGATAATGTGGGAGGCTAGGAAGTACAATCTTTTACGGATGGATTTTCAGCATACAATCAGATCCAGATTGCCAAGGAAGACTTCTATAAGACCACATTTGCAACAGAATGGGGATCCTACCAATATATAGTAATTCCATTCGGATTGAAGAATTCCCCAACCATCTTTTCCAGGGTGGTGGTCAAATCATTCAAGGAATTTCTGCATAGATTTTTAGAAGCATACTTTGATGATTGGGTTGTGTTTAGTTTGTTGAAAAATCACATTGAATTTCTAAGGCTAATGTTGGATAAATGCAGGCAGTGTCAAATTTCTTTGAATCCGAGGTGCATTTTATTTTCACCATTTGGAGTTCTACTATGACATATTATTTGTAATCAAGGACTATTGGTAGATCCATCCAAGATTGGTATTATAGTTGATCTACCCCCTCCTAAAACAGTTAAATAGTTGCACACTGCGCCGGGACACACAGGATACTACAAGAAGTTCATTAAGGGATATTCTAGGATTACAAAACCCATGGAGAAGCTATTGAAAAAGGATTGTCATTTTAGCTGGACTGAAGAATGCCAATAGAGCTTCGACATACTGAAACATAAAATGGTTATTTTGCCCATTCTAGTTTTCCCATATTGGACCAAGGAGTTTCATGTGCATGTTGATGCATCGTCCATTGCATTAGGATCTATGTTAGCACAACCAGGAACATGAGACATTGACCACCTATTAGCCTTTGTTAGCAAGAAGCTATCCACAACTGAGATTAATTATAACACTACTGAAAGAGAGGGATTAACCATGGTGTATGCACTACAAACATTTTTCCACTATTTGTTGGGAGGACACTTTAAAATGTTTACTGATCACTTTGTGCAGAAGTACCTAGTCAACAAGCCAGTGTTGGGGGGAAGAATATGCAGATGCCTTATATTGTTTCAATAATATGATTTTGAGATCATAGTAAATCCAGGAAGAATGAATAAGGGTCCTGACCACTTGTCGAGGTTGGAACATGGAGAAGAGCCCACTAATTTTGAAGATACACTGCCAGATGCAAAACTACTAGCCATTAGAAAGATCGATGATCACTTCATAGAGCTAGTCAAATTCCTATCAATAGGAATGGAACCTAGTGAGTACAAAAGTCCACAGAAGAAACAACTAGTAGTGCGCATTGTGGATTTCTCACTTATAGCTAGACATATATACAATATGGGATTGGATGAGATATTGCGAAGATTCATTATGGAGGAAGAACGGATGTTGATCCTCGTAGAATATCATGAATGCATCGTAGGAGAACATTATGAAGGGAATGAAACTGCGCAGAAGGTTCTTAGAGATGGAATTTGGTGGCCTACATTACACAGAGATGTTAAAGACTATTCCAGAGCCTGCTATGTATGCCAAAGAGTTGGGAAACCATCTAGAAGAGATGAAATTCCATTGGCACCACAATTGACCCTACAAGAATTTGAGAAGTGGGCCATTAACTTTGTTGTACCTATAAACCCACCAGGAAAGCGTACAGGAGAAAGGTACATCATCACTGCGACATAGTACTTGACCAGATGGGCCGAAGCAAGAGCAGTCAAGGAATGTAGTGCAACTACAACTGCATGCCTCATATTTGATTATATCATAACCAAGTTTGAATGCCCAAATATCCTCATGAGTGATCAAGGAACACATTTCATAAATAATACAGTTGAAGCCTTGACTAAAGAGTTTATGGTCCACCATCAGAAGATCACACCGTACCATCCTCAAGAAAATGGAACAGTTGAAGCATTCAACAAGATCTTGGAGACAATAGTAACCAGGATTTTTTGTGTGAACAAAGATGATTGGGATTTAAGAGTACCAGTAGTGTTATGTGCCTATAGAACCACATGCAAGAAGCTAACAATGGAGACCCCCTTCAAGATGGTATACGGTCTTGAAGATGTTGTTCCCGTGGAATATATGGTACCAATCCTGAGAATTGTTGCTTTTGCATATATGGATGACACTTGAGTTGTTCAAGGGAGGCTCACACAGTTGGTAGAACTTGAGGGAGATCGATTCATTGCAGGATTCCATCAGGAAGTTCAGAAGGAAAGAGATAAGGCCTACCATGATAGGCACATCAAACAGAAGGCATTTAGACAAGGAGACGTAGTGTTGTTCTATGACATCAAGTTCATAAAACATCCCAAAAAGTTCATAATGCATTGGCTAGGGCCATATGAGATCACTTATGTTATAGAGGGAGAAGCTACACAATTGAAGACATTGAATGGATAATGGAAAGAAGGATTAATGAGTGCGAGTTGGTTGAAGTTGTACTATGAAAACCAGCTGCCTCGCAGCTCTCAGAAGAAGCATGAATAAAAGGGTTTAGGTACCAGGTGTAGTTGAAACTGGGTACCAGAAACAAAAAAGACAAACTGCACAAGGAGGAAGAGGAGGCATAAAGAAGAAAGAAAAGGCTACACTGCGTAGCCTGAAGTCGAAGTAAAATAGGAAGATCAAATCTGAAGTGCCTCAGGATGAGTCATAGGTGAGTGTTGGGGGCCTGTTGGCCCTTGTTTATGGAAGTATGTGAAGGTCAAGAAAGAAAAGGGAGAATGTGGACTTTGTGGAAGACAAAGTGACTGTTATTGGGTCAAAGTGAGCAAAAGAGAAGAAAAGACAAAGTAAATCCCAAGAAAGAAATTCGTTGGACAAGGATATCGTGGATGACAAGTTAGTAAGGAAGAAGGATTGTGAACATGTCAGCAAGTGGAAAAAGAAACCATTGGATTCCCTGGAGCACCATACAAGAAGGAAGGAATGATAGGCTGGTGAAGCCGGGGAGATATGGGTCAACTTGACCTAGGGTTTTAGACACCTAGGGTTTTGGGTATCTAGGTTTTTAGACACCTAGGTTTTGGCCTAAGGCTGTTAGTGAGCTATTGTAATGTATAAATAGAGGTCATGAGGGCTTAGTTTGGGTCGGTACTTTGCGTTGATATGATAATATTGTATTGTGGCTGCTGGTATCAAGATAGGTTATCATTGTGGATGTGAGTGATTATTGTATTGTGAGAGAGAATTTTTAAGTGTGAGAGCCTCCTGGTATTGTAAGATCTTCAACTAGGTGTGAATATCAACCATACAGCTGGGTGCACAGGGAGGGAAGAGAAATAGAGGAGAAGGAATAAGATCTTCTAGCTAAGAGCGCAAACAAGAACTATATGCTTTACCTGAATATATTATAGCACAATTCTATGGATGTAGCCCTAGAGAGAGGGTGAACCACATATATTTTTTGTTTTGTGTGATTGGTATTTTGTATTTTTCATTGATATAATGTGATTGCATTACTACATTAGTTCGAATAAGTAGATGTGAAGAATAGATCTAATTTGATAAGTGATATATGAATGTTTTGTTTTTATTGTGTTAGATCCACTTGATACTCCCTTTGGTGGTATACATCTCTGTCTTGCAACCTCCTCATAATTGCTTTGGGTGAGACTTCATCTGCTTCACAGGTGTTATCGAAAGGGCCAGTATTTAGGGCTTGTTGGTGTGCTCCTGGAATCAAACCCTAGGTCTGCCCCTATGCCAACAACAACCAAGGACCCAACACATTATCACATCATGCAACTGAACGAACATGTGATACAATAGACAATAAAAATGACTACCCGCCTGACACAAGGAAGACAACGCCTACAAGCTAGAGGACAAAATCAACAACCCAACACAATGGATTTGATGACCTGTAACTAGAAACCTCTATGACACGCAAAACCCAATGCATTAAGGCATTACAAAACCAAGTACCAACATCCATTACAGTGAACAATACGCCCACTTCAGGAAGCAAAAGACTTAGGCCAGGTTATCATTCGTGTCTATCCATCAAGGCATGCAATGATCCATTCATCATGAATCATGTCATCACAAGGTGATAGGCATGATAGTAACCATGGCGCAACCTGACATATCTAGACTAATAACCCGGAAAAATACAACATGCTAGGATACCAAATCAACTATCAAAAATACATGAAGACTATTCCCAACCACCCCAAGAAACAAGTAGACAAGACACAAGGTGACATCACTCAAAATTTAATTTTGCAACCAACAAAAGAATTTTTGTTTTCTTATGAGGCACGTTTTTCCGAGAAGTCTCCTAACTGTAGAACATAATTAATTCCAATATTATCTAAGAATTCATGTCCATGGATATTCGATATTAATTCTCTATATAATAGAATATTATTTGGAAGCTAGCTTAATCATAGTGATATAAGGAATTAATACTTTCATTTTGGTTAATCTAATTAATGTCTCCCATCATAAAGTCGTAAATTAATATTTTAAGACATGAATGCAAGGGGTTTTCTTTTGGATTAATGAAGGACTTCCACCTCATCTTATCAATCAGTTAAATAGATGCCCAAACATAAATCTATTTCTAACAATGACATCATTGTCCCGTAATAATATTTTTGTCCATTAATGTTGTCTAACCATGTGCTATCAATTAATAAGAATCAACAATAAAACCATGTGCTATATATAATAAGGAATCAACAATAAAACCATGGTCTATCTATTAATAATAAATCACATTCAATAGATCGTTGTCCATCATTAATTACTATTAACAATCAAATGTTGTTCAAAAATGCAGAGTATAATATCCAAAAGCATGGAGAAACCACAAAATCACTATCCCAAAAAGAATGCAGAGTACAATATGCCATCCAAAAACGCAGAGTATAATTTTGCTAACAACTTGCTATCAATATGCTAAAAATTGTTGTCACTAAATCGTTATAAATATATAGTTGCCTAGTAAGTACACAAAATTGTTGAGTTTATATGATATCTCAATTTAATTACAAGATATAGAATATAAATTTGCTATCTAAAAATATTTACTGTCTATAAAATATTAGATTAAAAACGCAGTCATAATAGCAATTAATACAATGTTGTCCTTCACATAATGCAATACTGTCATTCACATAATGAAATATTGTCATTCACATACAAGATGATGACATTCATATATTCACAGAGGAGGCGTAGATTCGTTGTCAGTTGATACACTACAACCATTCAACACAGTCGCACTGAGCCAACAATTAATACCCATTGTCTACAAATAATACCCATGCAGTCCATTAAATCGTTTTCCTTTAAATCTATGTTAATTTTGTCTATCATCAAATGATTTTGTTGGGAAAAACGGGGTGAATCATCACAAATTTTCTGTGTAAAAATATCAATCAAATCATGATTGAATGCAGTGTAAAAATGCCAAGCAATCATGGGGTATAAAAGGTGTAGGAGCTACCCCTACACAAAGATTTATCAATCCAAAAATGCTTGGATTTATCATTCATTTTATATTATTTTACCATTCGTGCACATATATTACACATTCTATTTATCATTTGATATCATTCACACAGAGATTTATCATTTGTTTACCTTTCACATAGGGATTTGTCATTCGTTTACCATTCACACAGAGTTTTATCATTCGTTTACCATTCACACAAGGAATTGTCAGTCATGTACACCAACTATTGTCATATGGAATTATAAATAATTCCATTGAATTTTGATTCAGATTATATAAAAAATGTCTATGATTGACATACGAAAATTGGTGCAGAATATATAAAGAATGCACCCACTAATTGTCAACATAGAAAGACTAAAGATATCAACAAGTGATATGCTTAACAACCCTTTAAATTGAAGTGAGAACACAAAACGATAATTAAAATCCATTGTTTAAAAATAAAAAAGGGATCGTAGTTTAAAACCATAGTGGTAATCATTCACAAGGAAAGCGCAGAGATAAATTCACCAGGAAAGAGCAAGATTAAACATTCAACATTGAAACAGTCAAACACAGAGATACAATTTTTTGAAGGATGCAGAGATTATGGATAAATAAAAATGTAGCAATAGGAGATTGACCATAAGAGAAAAATTCATAGATAAGTAAGAGATAGATAGTTGAGTGAAATTTTATCCTTCCCTTATTATCCATGCATAGGAAAGCAGGGCATTTGAATCTATAAGCCTTTAAACACTAGAGTGATGAGTGTCGATTCAGATCCTATCCAATTTCTTAGGAACAGACTAATAACTTAAGGATAAGGTACGGAAGATAAAAATGCAATCTGCATCTATATCTTCTCCGTGGAGAAGCAAATAATAAAAAAAAAGCACAATCAAGAAATACAAAAAACACAAGCAACAGATACAAGAATGCAGGCAAGGTTTTGAGTATGGGGCTCATTTTGGCTATGTGCAAAGAGATAGTAACTCATAAATAAAGAACAAAGTGGATAGAAAGGGTTGTTACTGAGAAAATCAAGCGACAAGGGGATTACAAATATCGTAGGAATGCATGTACAAGAAATCTCATGGCAATGAAATCTTCAACAGAGTACAAAAAAATAAACATGTGTAAATTAAATTTCATTGTAAGTAACAACTTTAACAAGTGTACCTTGGCCAAATGTGAATGCTCCGAGGTCATTGTCTCATGTGCGCTTTATCTAGCTCCTACTTGCCAGTCGATGTGGCCTCACCGGTACTTCCCAGCCAACACTAGGGGTACTCTTCTTCCCCCTTATCCCCCCGAGCCACAAATGGGCCATGCACACAATACTATAGAATGATAGCACCCATCTAGCCTCACAAGGTCAAGATACCACTCATTAACCGAGATGGGTATCCCAACTCCAACAAGAGAAAGGTTCGTCAAGGTAAAATTTCAGCAGCGTAACGTTACACAAAAAGATCAAATCCATACTCCTCCTCCATCCTTTTTATAAGGTTTTTAAGTAATTTGTTTCCCAAATTCTCATTAAATTCCTTTTTCAGTTGATTAATTTTGAACAACCTCCCCCCATACACATGTCGCAGGATCCCCCAGTTGCACCAGAAAATCAATTTTATTAATTAATTAAATATTCCTATTTTCCTCACCCACATAAAAGTATTCCTAAAAACGCTCCTCAATGTCCCAATATTCCCTTACAAATCATAAATGAGTTACACCTTACTTAATTTCTAGTTGAGTTCATAAATAGAATGTTCAAAGGGAAAGATTCCTTACTAAGTTAGAAATTCAGTTTTTTCTTTATGTTTCCTCTTTTCTTTAAGTTTCCTATTTCTTTTAAGCTTTCCCCTTTTTCCTTTTTAACTAAAAATCATTTTAGCAAGTGTATATAAAAAAACCATTTGCCCTTTTTCCTTTTTAATTAAAAATTAATTTAACTAGTGTAGATAAAAAAATAACAACCATTTACCCTCTTTTCTTTTTAACTAAAAATTAAATTAGCAAAAGTAGATGAAAACAACCATTACCCCTTTTTTTTAAAGTGAATCCTCCTTTATAATTTTAAATTTACTAAATAAGTTTGAATTTCTTACCACTCTTCTTGTTACATGTTTATTTATTATTATTATTATTTTGACCACATGTTCTACTTAGACCTAGGTTTTAATTTCACTAGGTTGTGCGACATTTTTTTTTATTAGGGAAAAATTGTTTTTAAACCTTACTTATCGCATCATTCATTTTAAGGCTGACTAGGTTTATTCACTAACCAGTTAAAATCATGACATGCCCTTTGAGATGCACTACTTGCTCCAAGGGTGCCACTTGCCTCTTTCTATTCTCCTTGCGCAACATGCCCTTCAAGACGCACTATATGTTCCAATGGTGCCACTCGCCTCTTGACTGAATTTAGTAGACGTCAAACCTTTGGAGTGAATACTCAGACAGGTGATATTGTGGGAGACTAAGGGCCTCTAAGGAATAATTCCATTTCCCTATTGTGCACCCCTTAGAATCATCGTGAGTTACTCTCACAGTCTGCCCTCATGGAATCCTGGGTCTTCTCAAACTAGGTAATCGTTAACCTACAGTTCTAGCCATGAGGGGAGTGCTAGTAAGCTATGGTAGGGATGCTGCCACACCTCTCCCTCAATGTATCTCATTGTCCTGCATGACCCCTCTACTCCACATGTGAGTCTAGTCGGCAAGCTATCATCAACCTGCATCCATCAATGAATCATATCAGCAATAATAATCAATCATCATAACATCTAGTTATATGTACATATGTCATATCAAAAACAGTTGGACCCCAATAGTCCACTCCCCGACTCGATCCAGAGTCTAAGGGGTTTCATCGATGCCTCTGCATCCTCAATGTCCAAAGTCTTACACACTCAGGAGAACCCAGAAAATATCACATGTATATGTAAATACAACAAAATAACATATCATCATATCCATAATATCTCATAATTATAATCAACATCGAATAGCATAATAATATGGATCACTTGCAAGCAAGTGTCCTCGAGGAATAAGTTCACTCAATCCATGCAGGAGCGGGATGTTACATTTAAATATTTCTTGAAATATATTTATATTTCCTGGAAACCTAATCTATTAGGTTTATGATATTTGGTATTATTCACTTGAAAGGGAATATTGTCATTCCAATAAACCTCTTGGAAGACAAATCCAAAGGTCATAGATCATGTATTTATATGTATGTCATATTAATTGAATATATATCACATTGATCTCAATTCTAGTGCATTCTAAGAGTTGTATGAGAGTCCATATAGTTCTTAGGCCTTGAATTAAGCTACGATAGTTTTCCATAGTGTCCTGGTTTAACATCATGTAAGTGATCCATAGAAATTTTTAGACGAAACAAAAGAGGGGAGGTTTTTGCATAATTGATTTAATATGAATACCAATATAAATACCTAAGTCTATTGATCCATGAATTTCCTTCAATATTTTTTGGGTTGTTGTATTGTCTACACAATGTAACAACAATCCATCAATAATTCTGCAAAACAAAGAGTTACATAATATTAGATATTTGGAGGCTTCAAGATGAACTCTCATGTGTTGATGGTATTCAATATTATCATAACATTTTTGAAATTTCAAATAGTAAATGGTGTTCTTGTACCAAGTATGTTATGCTAAATCAATAATTTCATGTTAAACAAGAAAACGTACACACAAAGTATCCTCATCATTTTCATAAGAAACATGTGGTTAAGGATGTTGAGCCATGTGTAAGGCTAGATTTTGTCCCTTGATTGTAAGAAAAGTTGTTCTCACGAAATCATGCTCTTGTATCTTAGCAAGAAAATGTGCAATTTTTCTTGAAATATTTGTTTGAGATAGAAAATATTTAACAATAGGTAAGTGGAATTTTACCTGTGTGTTCTTTCCTAACATATAATGGTGAATTTTTTCAATATCTTTTACAAGAGAATAAATACATTTTTTTCAAACTATATTTAAATTCATTGTTTAATAACCTTTGGCTCAAATAATATATGGGTTGGTCATTTTTTTGATAATTTTTTTGGAGAAGAGTGACAAATATTTCTTCTTCACTAGCATTAGTATAGATAATGAAATATGTTTCAAAATTTGGTTTCACCAAAAATGTTGTAGAAGTGATTTCTCTCTTGACTTCTACTAGAGACGTTTCAGTATCATCATTCCATGAGAATGAATGATATTTATTATGTATGTTATCAATTAGTTGAACGATTCTTGTAAAATATGATATAAATCTTATAACAAAATTGATTTTACCCATAAAACATTGAATCTCCTTTTTAGAAGGATCTTGGATATTTTAGATAGTGATAACCCTCTTGGGATCATTATTGATTCCTGAATCAGAAACAATATGACAAAGAAGTTTACCTTGTGTGACACCAAATATTGACTCTGTAGGGTTCAAGGACATTTCAAACTTTTTGCAATTGAAGAAAACATTTCTAAGATGATCAAAATGATCTTGTCAATTTTTGGAATGAATAGTTAAATCATCAAGATAAAATTGAAGAATATTACCGATAAAATATTCAAAGTCTATTTGCATACCCATATGAAGAGTAGTATCTTTCTTTATTAAACCAAAGGGAATAATTTCATATGCAAAGGTGCCCCAATGAGCAGTGAATGTGGTTTTATATATATCATCCCTATTGACTCTCATTTGATTATAACCTAAAAATACATCAAGAAGGGACATTATTTGTGACCCTACGAGTTGCTGCAAAATTAATTCCGTGATTGGAAGAGGAAAACTATATTTTACACTTGCCCTTTTTAAAGTACGAAAATCAACACATAATCTTATAACACTATTTTTCTACTGCACTGGGAAATATTATATACTCATAAAATTTTACAAGAAAAATAATGTGAACATTAATTAATTTTTCAAATTTCTTTATGATGGTAGCTTCCAAGGAAAGATTGATATGCCTTTTTATTTTCATAATTGGTTTTACTGCTTCCTTGATAGGAATATAATTCCAAATAAAATTAAGATAAAAACCACAAATATCCTCATATGACAAAGAAAATGCATCCTTTAATTCAGAGAATAAATACATGAATTTTTGTTTTTCTGCTTCTGAATATTGGGATCCAATTTTTAATGTCTTTGGATTATCCTGAGTTCCAATATTCAATGAAAAAATATCACCAATATTTATTTTTGAATCCTCCTCTTATTTTTCTTTCTTCTTCCCAACATCATTGGATGAGAATGAGCTCTCTAGAGTAGTCATTCCTTTAGGAATTTTATTATCTTTGAATGATATTATTTTCTTTTGTTTGATAATCTCATTCTAGAAGAAAGAAAAAATACCTTTGTATTGAGGAAAAACTTGCCATGATTCTACATTTTTTGGAAAATGTGGATGATATAAATACATGAATGTACATTTATTCCTTTGAGGCAACAATTTCCTTGTAGGATTGGCTAGAAAAATAACAAAACTATGAACTATTTGTTAGCACAAAATTGGTTAAGTTGCCAAGTGTCAAGAAAAAGTATTGGCAAAACTCTCACAAGGTTCCAAGAATAAAAATCACTCATTTATTTGTTCTACCCAATCACACAAAGACACACAGGTAGGCTCTACCTAAATTCGCTACCTAAATTCTGGCAGAAAATGAATTGTGTCGAGTTATTTTACAAGTTTTGAGTCACTAACTTGAAACTTGTATTATGAACAATTGAGAAGGTATTTTTGAAAACTGGAGGAGGTGTTTGTTCATAACATGCCAAATAAAAAAAATCTCTCTCAGTTTTTCAAAATGTGTATGGTTTTAGAGATATTAGACATAAGTGGTGCTACCTACTATTTTACAGTAGCGCTACCTAATTTCCTGTAGCGGTCACGGTTTTGATAGTCGCCTTGTTGGGAGGTTGCCACATGTCAAAGAGGGTTAGAATGGATTCTCAAGGATCAATTATATGTCAAGGAACACCTACACCTAATATTTAGCTCCAAAAAAGGCATCATTAAATGAGGTGGAGACATTTTACTAATCACTTCCAACAAATTCCTGAAAATTAGCATTTGTTGGATTTTTGTCTCTTTGATTGTTGCCACATATCTCCAAGGCTTAAAATCAAATGAAGGACATGGGATTCAACATCCTAAGGTAATTTGTATGCTATTTTATATTTAAGGAAGGATATATCTTGAGTAAAGAGGTTGGATTCATGATCCAAGAGAGGAGAGAGCTAGAGGAGCATTGTATTTGGTTAATTGTAAGCCTGAGGGCCTGTTGTAATTAGCATTTATGCCACTAAAGATTCATGAGAGTTTATTATCAGAATTTGTGTTATTTGTTATCATTCTATCTTGTCATCTTTCTTGAATAATATTTACATATTTTTAAGATCAAAAGTTGCATTTGGTTAATGAATTCATGAGCTGGAAAGGATTTGTGGTAATTGCTTGTTAATCACAATTTATTGTTCAATAACTCTTCAATCTATATTATAGAAAGGATCTTTGATATGTGGTTATTATTCTCTTTGTTTACCTTCTATTCTTCTATCCATCTTTGTATAAGCCTTTTTTCTGGTAGGCAACTTGATTCCCTTTGATCTGTAGGATGTTATGACTCCATGCCCAATAGAATGTATTTGCAACAGTCTGATGCCCTCCTTTTTACTCTTCTCTTGTTGATCCACCTATTCAAACTATTTTAATCCATTTGCATTTCTATGTTACCAAGCTCACCTGATTACAATCTAGGGTGAATTTTGGAGTGATAACATAATTGGCGTCATTGTTGGGGATGGATTTGAGTAGATTGAAAAGCTCCCTAGGAAGAATGACATTACACAGCTCCAACTTTAGATGGTGACTAAAGTAGGACACCCTCAAGATTGAAAATTCACCATGGCGACTCCATTGTTTAGAATATGTTGGTGACTCCACTAGAATGAGACCAATTAAATGGCTATGAAGGCTATCCTCACCAAGAGGTTTGCCCCACTAGATTTATTAGCTCTAGAGGATTATCCACATCCTATGCCTCTTATTGATGAATGGAAAGATCTGTTGCCCAGATTTTATGAAGGTAAGGATGATAGCCCTGTTGAGCATGTTCATGAATTTCATAATTTGATGTAGCAACTTGAAATCCATCATGAAGATATATTGATGAAAATGTTCATGTATTCATTGGATGTGGATGCACGTAAATGGTATTTTTTGTTACCCCCTTCCAACATTTCATCCTTGAATGATTTCCACAGAGTATTCAATGAACACTGCAAAAAATTTAATCCCTCTGAAAGTATTTGTCATAACTATTGTGAGGGATATGTAGAATGTGCTCAAGATTTGTTAGATTTCTCTGCTAAATATAAAGATGAAAACGATTTTATTTACTGTCCAAATGAAGATATACATGAACCTCTTTCTCTTTCTTATTCCCGAGAAGAAAGTCTTCAAGATATCATTCATGATTGTACTTATGATTGCATGGATTTAGTTTCATTATATCCTATACCTTATGCATATGATATCTCCGATTCAAAAGAAGAACCAATTGTAGAAGAGGATATTTCACTTTTCCTGCAACAGGTTTCCCATGATATCTTTTCACCTAAGATTGAAGAGAGAGTGTGGGGGATTGTTCATTTTTCTGTGCAACACCAAGGAGCCTTGGGCTCACCTATATTTGATGAATACTCTGATGAAGAAGAGCAGATCCATTTTTCTGATTTGAGGAGCAGTCAACCGAGTTATGACAATTATGAATTTGATTATGATGGAGAACAGTATTTTGAAGAAATCAGCTATTAGGAAACTGTTGAATACATTCAACAGTCATCTCATCAAATCAATGATCCCGCATGCACTATATTTGAACCTGGATCTGCAGACAACAACAAACAATCTATCATCAACATTGAAGTTAGTTTGCATCTATGTTCAGATTTGCAGACAATTGTAGGTGGTAGCCATGATCAACATGAGGATATCCATAAATATTCTGATGTTCAACTAAAATAGAAGGAATAGGTATTCCTTTTCATTTTTATTGATCCATTTGTTGATTATATTGGATCTTTAAGAAGCTTAGATGTTAGAACACTTTTGTCAAATGAAGGTTGGTTGTTCTATTCTTTTGAATTGCATATCAGTAATCTATGGGTTCATGTATTCATCATTGTCGTATCAAGAATTTCACTAGATAATCAAATTCTTGTATGGTTTCATTGGAAGCACAACCTTACTTTATCAAGAAGAAACACACT
>JASDQU010102767.1:683992-698944 GCA_032191745.1 Picea mariana | reverse complement strand
TGTCAGGGTGAGTTCCAGGATGTTTTAAATTGGTGCTACTAAACTTTAGAAATGGGGTTAGGTGTAAGTTTTCTTTACTTGTCTGTAAACAGACATTACTCCATTAGGGGATTGGCTAGGTTAGGGTTAGGTTTAAGCATCTAAGCTTCGTTTCTTCGCCCCTACAAAAATAAATATTGGTTCCTTTTCCCTGTGGCTACGCTAGCTTTGCGCCTTATTCACCACTTCCTAGGCTTACGCTACTAATGAATATGCCGCCTCCTTCCCGCTTGTCCTAGTCTGAGCCCTTTTAATTTACGCTTACAACTTGATTAAAAATGACCCCCGTCCTTATGTTTATTAATTTACACCGATATGCGTACACCCACACTATGTACCTTTCAGCGTTATTGTTCTTCTTAAGACGCCGTGTTGAGCACATACGTCCCTTTGTGGGCTCCTCCATTTACGTCTTTNTATGAGCCCTTTTAATTTACGCTTACAACTTGATTAAAAAAAAAAAAGACTCCCGACCTTATGTTTATTAATTTACGCCGATATGCGTACACCCGCACTATGTACCTTTCGACGTTAGTGTTCTTCGTAAGATGCCACGTTGAGCATATACGTCCCTTTGTGGGCTCCTCCATTTATGTCTTTGGCGCTTGATAGCTTGGCATGTGACCTGTATGGCTCTAAAAGACGCTTGATAGCTTGGCATGTGGTCTTCGGTATGACAGTTAAAGTATTTATTTGTGAAATTATTGTAAAAGAAATAACGCATGGCGCGTTGGTAGGGCGGATTTTGTAAAGACTCGACCGGTGGAAGGAGGTTTGGGGTTCAATTCCCATGGACTCCATAAATTTTTTTTTTTTAGCCCCATATTATTCAACTTAACTAATATCTTATTAAACTAATTAACTAATTAACTTAACTTAACTAATTAGTTAATTAACTTAACTTAACTAATTAGTTAATTAACTTAACTTAACTTAGTTAATTAGTTTAATAGTTTAATTATTTTTACTTAATTTAATGTAATTAATTTATCTTAATTTAATTTAAAATTTAAATAAAATAAATAAATAAAAAATATTTTGGAACCCCTTCTTCTTCTTTTTTAAATAACTAAAATAAAATAAAATAAATAAAAAATAAAATTTTTAAAAAATTAAAACAATTAATTTTTTTTACCATTTAAAATTATAATAAGAAAATAATCAACAAAAATAAATAAAATAAGATAATCTACTCTATACGTACATGAATTGGCATCATGGGTCCTCACATGAGGTCCACGTGCCCCCTCCTCCAGGTGCTCATCTCTTCTAGACTTCTCTTCGGCCCATGTGCACTGGTGGGAAACCTTGCTTTGGAAACCTTCGCCATGTCTGAAAACTCTGAGTGGGAAGCATGTTCCAATAATAGTCCCGGGAAAGAAGCGAGGCCCAACCAAGCGAGCGCTGCTGAAGAAGCCTTTCAGGAGCCTCCAGAGCAGCAATTAGATTAAACGAAAGAAGGAATAATATGGGGGGGGCGAGTCTGAGCAAGAGAGGATAAGGTCTGAAGCAAAAGAGGAAGGTTGGAGACTCCCATTCGTATTCTCTCATTCCGCCTCTCTGCGGTGAAATTTTCTTCAGCGATTGTTTCAGGTGAGCCACGCTCCCATAAACATAAGAGATTGGAGGAAGCCATATAATTTTGTGCACACGGGCCACTGGAAATGTCAAAGTTAACACTGCATCCCCTTGGGCAAAAGAGATTAACGAGCGTGGCTGTAGTTCGCTTGAAGAAACATGGACTGCGTTTTGAAATAGCTTGTTATAAGAATAAAGTGTTGTCATGGAGGTCAGGAATGTAAGTTTCAAAAACCCTAAAATCCTTATTTCTGGTTTTCAATAATTCTTCATCATTTATTTTTTTTAAACAAAGCCACCAGGCTGGGGTTTCCACTTGTTCAGATCTGTTCCGCTTTGCCGCATTGTGCTGCTGGTGAGTGGAAAGTAGAGCCTGTGTTATTTACTAATACAGTGGAACTTCAATTGAGCCATCAGGAGGAGGCTATGGTCTGTAAATGTTATACTCCTGCCCTAAGTGAAATCGGAGTTTAAAACTCGGTATTCTCATGTATGTATATTTTGTGTTTTATTGGGAGGCATTATTATCAATAAACACAATTTCTGGAAGCCTTTAATTGATATTACGGAAAATATTTGAAGTTTGATTGATTGGGTTATACATGGCCTGGGAGGTGTTATTATGGCTACATTCCTTCATATTCGTCATTGCACTCCTCGGATTCGTGGTATACCAGCTGATATGCTTATCAGACTTGGAATTTGACTACATCAATCCTTATGATTCAACATCCAGAATAAATAGGCTTGTAATTCCGGAGTTCATGATTCAAGGTGTCCTTTGTCTGCTCTTTCTCCTTACTGGGTGTTGGTTCATGTGTCTAATCACTGCACCACTTGTATACTATCATGCACAATTGTATGTGAAGAGGAAACATTTGGTTGATGTAACAGAAATATTCAACTTACTCAATGCTGAGAAGAAATACCGCATGATTAAGCTTGTGTATTATCTCATCCTTTTCTTCATTGTTATTTACAGGCTTGTGTCATCATCTGTTATTGCACTTCTAGAGGGCGATGATGATGTTGTCGACACAGGGATACTTTGAGTTGCATGAGTTATGTTTTGGATAATATTCACCCTTGTAAGTTTTGTTGCTCAATGCTCAATGATATTTGGTTTCAAGCCTATATTTATAGTAAAGAGTTATTTTTCTTTCCTGAAATGATGAAATGCATTTTGGATGTTCATGCCTAGAACATTTGGGTTGTCACTGAACTAGATATTTCCCTGTATGCTGGGTAGTTTGGACTTCTTTAAAGCTTGGATACATCGGCTCTTACCCTTCTGTTTTTATTCTCTTTTTCTCAAGTGAAGGCTTCTATCCATAAGGCTTTTACTTCAAGATCATTAATTATCATGTCAAATCCCTCTCTCTCTATTCAAATATAGCCAATTATGCAAATTATAGGTTCCAAAAGACTGTTCTTGATTAATGCCATGTTGGCCTCAGTTGCTTATACAAAATCTCTGATATTTAATAAAAGTCTTTATGGCTTGTCTGCCATCAACAAACCTTGTAAATTGTGTATAATTCTTTGTAAACTATGGAAATAATTATGTCCGTAATATTTTTTGTATAACAATGGAAATAAATTGTTTGCAATTGTGTTCTTGTTTTACCTGGTAAATTTGTTTTGCACTTATTTATTTTATTTTTATTAAAGTTTCTATGTTTCATGTGCAGGTTAAGCGGAGGGGGATTTGAGCTGGGAACGTGGCCCTTAAGGCTCCATTGTTTCAACTACTGCTCTGATACCATTTGTAAAGGCCTGATTTCAATTAACAGTTAAAAATTCTACCAAATGTACAATAATTTCTACAAGGTTTATAAAGAAGAATAATTCCAAATTTTCTTAACACTTACGCATGTAAAATTTTTCAATGAATAATAAATCTAATTAAACAATGGATGAATTGGAATTAAATACCTTAACTCTGATGTTGTTATCCGCAGCTTGCTGAACCAGATGCTGTTATCCACAGCTTACTGAACTTGATGTTGTTATCAGCAGCTTGCTTCCTTCCTGCTCTCTTTGAACACCACCCAAAACCTACCTCCCTGCCGACTAGTTAGCTCCTAGCCCTAGGATATCAACGGATATCCTAGACCTCTGAGCCCAAAACCTCCAGCAATTCTGGTCCACTTTGTCAATGCCACTCACAAAATTCCTCCCTCTGTCCAATACTTAGAGCTCTCCAAAATCCTTCTCCACTCCCGTCGAATAATGCTCCCTCCAAACTCCTTCCCCCCCCTTATTCCTCCTTCACCGCCTTCCCTTCATTTGATCCCCTACCTAATATCTTATCCCATTATTAAATATCTTATCCATTCATTAATATGTTATCCATTCATTAATATGTTTCCATTTTTGGGAGCGTAACTTAAATTAATAATATATTTTATTATCCACCTTTATTTATTTACCATATTGATTAATGAGTTAATTATACTTAAATTAATCATAATCAATAATAACTAATTAATAACCAATAATTAGTTAATGTTATTTTAATAAATAAATATAGTTTAGCTAATCTTTTAGGATTACATTATTAAATTAATTATAATTAATAATCAAGGGTCGTTACACTGCACCATAAATGAAACTCTCGGTAGCACCAGGATCTATAAAAATACTAAGGGTCTGGTCAATGACAATACCTGTCATCTCAAGCACAGTCGACTGATTCTCTACCTGACATTTATTCATTGCTGCATGAATCCAATGGTCCTTGCCCATATCTCCCACGGTAGTGGGCCCTGCTGATCCGGATGCTCAGGTCCTCTCCATAGGACATTCGTACTGGTATTGTGGCTCCCCACATGTCCAACACCCCTTCTTCAGCCAAGTAGCCCTGGTACCCGAAGTAAAATATGATGACCCACCCGCCTGGAACCTAGGTCTATTCTGTTGAACAGGACTAAACTGTTGTTGTTGCGGCCAACGCTGCTGCTGATGCGGTGGTCCCCAATAAGGTGTTCATTGCTGAGGCGATAGTCACTAGGGTGTAGTGAAAGTGGATCCCCTATGGAAGCCATGATATCCCAATGTATGTCTCACTGGTGTCTGGTGTTGCTGTGTTCCAGATGGAACCTGCCCTGCTAGTCTCGCTAGAGTCCTTGTCTGACCCCCACTGATAAGCTCCCCCTCTACTATGAGGACCTTCTGGATGACATCATGCAAGGCTTGAGGCATCAAAATCCTAACCTTTTCATGTAGGCTGCTATTAAGGCCGAATACAAACCTATTGACCTTAAGTTTCTCTGCGTTAAGGTTCAGAGCATACTAGAGCAGCTCCATAAAACATGCCTCATACTCAGGCATTGTATGACCTCCCTATCGTAAGGCGTTGAACTCATTGATCTGACACTCAATGAATTCCTCTGAAAGGTACCTCTCTCGGAACCGTTCCTTGAACAGTTCCCATGACATATCTTCAACTACCATGTTCAGCTACGGTAGGAGCATCTTCCACCATAGAAGAGCGCTCCCCTTCAGTTGAAAGACCACCATGCGGACCTTCATGTTGGAGGTATAATCGTGAAGTGCAAAGCACATCGCCATGTTATTCAACCATGCCTCGGCGGCTACATCATCCGAGGCACCAAAGAACTCGGGAAACTTGACCTTCTCGAGTTCGTGCTAAAAACTACTAGTATCGACTGGAGTGCATAGTGGAACCTCAGTGGGTTCCAGTGCCCTGGCCTCCTATCTTTCCAAATGATTGATCAGTGCCTCCAACATGCACTGAAAATATCTCATCATCCCGACTACATCACCAACTGCTATCTTCTCTTGTCTGAGAACCTGCTCATCTCCCTGGGGGTTAGATCCATCAAGTGTGGATGATATTGGAGGCATCACGCCTCCTCATCTAGCACCCCATCATCTGCCTCTGTGACGTCATCTAACCATGATTACCTGCATGAACACAATCAACTTGATTAGAAACAGTATAATCCAATCATGTCAACGAAAGACGTAGCGATCCCAATTCGTGGGTTGAACCCACTCTGATACCATATGTATGGACCCTCCTCTTATTCGATGAACATCATATAATAAGTACAATATTTTATTTTATTTTTATAATGTGTGTGCGTGCATGTACAAGGGAAATAAACACATATGACTCTGTGCCGCCACTTGACAATGAACAAGATGCATACAGTGTCGAACGTAACATGACGACCGAAGATGCACATCAAGTATCTGCATGCATTTAATGATGATCAATCGACAAATAAAAAGACTGAATACCGGCCCATCCTACCCTGCAATGGTTAGGACCTCCAAGACACATAAGCAACGCTCAAGCCCAGGTTCCCATCGATTTTAACCATTTAAGGTCTCAGGGCTGGTGACTGTTCTGAGGAACATGGAGGTGTCTACATCCCACCTGACACAAGCAAACCAAGCAAAACTGTGTACACCCATGTATAATAGAAATAAAATGAGCAACAACTCAATATGTCAAAAATGTAGAGTATCATTAAGGTACAATCTAAGTTAGTCTTAAATAGAATTTAATGCATAGTTCTAAATTCCAAGGGACAATAGAGTATCATCTAAATTAACATTTAACGAACATTACTAAGCAAGTCTAATGTTCGACGGGATTTAATAAAGATATAGTAATCATTAATCAAATCTATCTAGTCTATCAATTATAAACTAGCCATTCATTAAAAACGTGCAATATCTTTAATTAGACCTAAATGAGGCATGTTCTCAATACCTGCTAGGATGACAAGGCATGTTAGAAAAGAAGAGATAGTACTTAGCTTAAAAGACATTACATTTGGTAGTACCACATTTTGTCCTTCTACACATTCCACATAACGCTTTATTATTTACATTTGATTACTTTATTGTTTCTAGATTACATACAATCCACATTCAATAACTACTAGTATGAATAGACATTGGACTTTTACCCAGTTTTTAAAGTTATTTCATTGTTTTTCCAAATCAATCCTTTATCAAGTTGTGGAAGGCGTTATGTACTATCATTCACTTATTTATTGGGCTACACCATAAGGTATTATGCATGATCAAAGAATTGACAACATTAATTACTAATCTAACCTTTAACAAGGAGTTCTTTATTACTAGATACTTTTACAAATTGCGTACAAATGTAAATACTATATATCATGATTTAACTAAAGTTGAGTAGTTGGTAATATACACATAAGCACAAGAATTTCATGAGCATCTCCTTTATAATAATAATTTATTATTAGTTGTATAAATTACATATTAATCCCTACAATTAACTATACTAAATGCAGATGTCATCATCATAAATAATTACTTAACCACCACATGTTTACTCTGGAAAATAAAACTTAATGTAAAAAGGTGCAATTCGCAAGCTCCCAATGATATAGGGTCTTGGTTATTAAGTTACAACTGTACATTTTTTCGATAACAATAATATATATAAGGAACTAACTTGCCTGTTGATCAACTATATATCAAGAGGCTTGCCTAAAATCATAAGAATATGACTGTATTAATACAACCAAGGGATAATGGCTATGTCCAGGGAACCAAGATAAAAATGTCATTAACGAAGAAGGTTAACGTTACACAATCAATGACAGAAATAATATGATAAATCTACGTTGTGCCATAGAAACTGCCATCATAATTACATTGTCCATGATTCAGCCATGCAAACCATCATTAAGGTAAGGCCGATCTATGCTCTCTTAGTTTAGAAATTTCTGGCAAGGTGTGAGGGTTTAATGCCAAAACTAATTAATAATTAATAAATTTTGCAGACACACTCCCATCCCAACAACTCGCAACCTCACTCTCTGGATATGGTTAATTCGCATTTACAGTATTAATTGGGATGTAAACTTAGCAGGAGAACTCCTGCACAAGTGTAAGGGCAGTCATAGGTAAAGGAAGAAATAAGAAAAAGGGGCACTAACCAATCACAAAACGAAATTGCCAGAAGACATTGCGAGAATGAATTTGCAGCAACCATTACAAAACGAAATTACCAAAACACATTTCCAGAACAAATTTGCAGTAACCATTACAAAACGAATTTGATAGAACACATTGCCAGAATGAATTTATAGTAACAATTTACAACGAAATTGCCGAAATGAGTGTTTCAGCAACACAATGACAAGGAAAATTACCAAAACAAATTTACAGTAAAAATTTACAAATGAAATTGCCAAAATGAGTGTTTTAGCAACACAATGACAAGGCAAATTGCTAGAATAAATTTACAGTAACAATTTACAAACGAAACTGTTGAAAGGAGTGTTTCAGCAACACAATGACAAGGCAAATTGCCAGAACAAGTTTTTCAGCAGAACATTACACAGTAAAATTTTTACAGCAATGATAAAAAAACAAAAATTATGCCAGAGAAATGAGGAAGGCACAAGGATAGAATTTACAGTGACCACATAATGCATTTTCTAAATGAAATCAGGGTTTCGGCTATGTTATATAAAATTAAACAACTTAGCAAATCGTTAAATGAATTCAGGAGTTTCAGCAAGGTGTTTTATAAAATATATCATTTAACATCAATTCACCTTTCCAATAAGCAAGCAGATCCAAGCATAAGTCCTAATACCATCTACCAACATAAATGAAGAGCGTACCATTACCTGATCACCCACCTCAAATGACTTCCTCGCGCTCCGTGCCACTCCTGCTCGTCGACCTTCGAGACCTCACCAGTACCTCCTAGCCAATGCTAGGGGTACTCTTCTTCCCCCATAGCCCCTTGAGACGTAAAGGGATCACACACTATCTATATGATACATCTAGCTCCTAGCTTTCCTCGCAAGGTCGAGCTACCACTCCTCTCCAATATGGGAAATCCCAACTCCCACAAGTAAATCAGTCAAGTCACTAATCCGACAACGTAACATTACGCTAACAACCAATTTATTTTCTTCCTCCTCCTTCCTCTCTTTTATAGAGTTTTAGAACTTCCAATCTTCCCCTAAAGCTCATTTAATTTAAGTGTTAAATAAAAAGTCTTCTAAAATTCTCCTTCGTACAAGTGTCATTCATCCCCCACATTCCTCCAATAGTTAATTTCTTTAATTTATTAAATTGTCTTATTTCCCTGACCCACCTAGAGTTACTCCTAAATTTACTCCTAGGTGTCCCTAGATTCCCTTTACATGTTTTAAAGACTTTCCCTAAAATGAAGCCGCTAAATTAGTTCAATTTAGAAGGTTCTTAAATGAAGATTCTTTACTAAGTTGACCTCCCACTTTTTACCACAATTTTCCCTCTTTCCCCTTTTTATGTTACCTCCATTCCCTAGTTTCCAAATTTTTATTATTTCCTTCTTTCCCCTTTTATTAGAGCCAAAAATGACAATTGTGCAAGTTCACCTCCTTTCCCTTTTTATTATTAATTTAATATATTTTTACACTTTCACAAGTTAAATAATTAATTTCTTCTTTACCTTTCATATCACAGATTTTATTTAAGTTCTTACTCTCTTCATTTTACCCAAAATTTAAGAAGTCCACAATTATTACTTAAGTGGTTTTTATTTTAAACTTTATAATTTTATTTTTTATAGAGATATTTCCTTAAGGGTAGACAAAATTTTACCCCTAGCGAAGTTTTAGACATAGGACCTAGATTCTAAACTAGGCGACATTTTAATTAGGGAAGTTGTTTTTTTTTTAATTTCTTAATGAGATATTCGTCTTAGGGCCATCTAGGTTCATTCCTTTAACATCATCAATGTGACGTGCCCTTCAGGATGCACTACATGCTCAAAGGGTGTCACTCACCTCTTTTATTTCTTTTGTGCAATGTTCCCTTCAGGACACACCACGTGCTCCAAGGGTGCCACTCGCCTCTTTTGTTTCTTTTGTGCGACATGCCCTTCAGGATTCACCACGTGCTCCAAGGGTGCCACTCACCTCTTGATTGATTGGTAGACATCAATAACTCCTAGAGTCAACACTCGGCCAAGTGAACTTGTGGGAGACTAAGGGATTCTAAGGAATAAGGCCCCCACCTTATTGCGCACCCCTTAGAATCCTCAGAGCGACTGCCATAGTTTTCCCTTGTGACATCGTGGGTCCTCTCGAACTAGGTAATCGTTAACCTATAGTTCGAGCCATGGTGGAATTTCTAGTAGGTTTTGGTAGGGCTGTTTTCCACACCTCTCCCTCAACCTCTCTGGTAGTCATGTGTGGCCCCTTCGCTCCATATGTGTGTCTGGTCGGCAAGATATCATCAGCCTACATCATCAACAATCATGTGAACATGTCCACATCATATCATCTAATTAAATGTACTAAAATCATAGTAAAACAAGAAAACCTCAATAGGACACTCCCTAACTCGATCTAGAGTCTAAGGGGTTCCATCAATGCCTCTGCATCCTCAAGGTCCAAACCCTACACACTTAGTAAAACCGAGTCAATAACACATGTCTATGTCAATGTAGTAAAACAACATGTCGTCTACCCATAATGCATCATAATCAAGTCAAGTGTTTTAATATCATAATAATATGGATCACTTGCGAGCAAGTGTCCTCGAAGAACAAGTTCTCTCAGTGCCCCAGAGCGGGATGTTACAGAGGTAATATTCCAAAAGAGGTGAAGTGGTTTTTGGACATAGCCCTACCCTAGAGTGAACCACGTATATCTGGTGTCTCATTGTTTTCTTTGTGCAGTGTCATTTATGTTATGCATTTCCTTGGTGATTTGGTTATGATGTGTAATTAATATATATATTGTTTCTTAAGTACCTTACTTATGTTAAAGAGTAAATGACTGTTAGACTTAACTCACAGTGCTAAGTGATAAGTGCTCAGGGGGCATAATCACTTGTTGTTACTGCACTTATCTATATTAGAATATTCTTTGCAGTGTTAATGAGGTTAATAAACTAACGCATGTTCACTTCCTAAGGGTTAACAAAATATTTTGGGAAGTGCTCTTATCAAATATTCATGTCCCAGTCTAGTTAGAGACACTTGCATCCTATAACCCCCTTTCTTCTACCTCAGGTGAGACTTTGCCTACTTCACAGGTGTTACACATCAAAATTACTCACTTCAATAGTGTCTCAAGTGTTGTCATCACTAGTGTTGTAAGTGTCGCATCTTGTCCGCAAGTGTCACAAACATGATACTACCATCTTGCCTATGTCGTGCCTCTAACGACATCATAAGGACACTTATGACACCTCAAGGGATAGTTTGGAAGAAAATAAATCACTTGATAGGGAGTACAAACCTTTTGCCACTGAAAGAACCACTAAAAATGGATTTTGGAGAGGAGCGCTCCCCTACCCACTATCAGGGAGTGCTAGCGATCCCTGGGCCTTTTTGCGGGAGTGTTTGAGTGCTTTGTACACCCTTTTGGGGGAGCCCTACCCCATTCTAAGCAAGTTTTGGGTTTGTTGCGAAAAATCAGGGAAGAACCCCTCAATTTCTTAAGGTGGTTGGATTCGAATATATGGTCAAGGCATGATATTAGGGAAGATCCTCAATTGAAGGAGAGAAATCCTCAACTTATCTCAAAGATCTCTCAAGTGGTCGGGCCTCTCCAAGGTTATATAAAGAGGCCTCCTCATGGTGAAAGGGGAATGGAGATTGAGAATTACAAAAAACTTATGATTCCATGAGTGAGATGTCATCAAAGTAATAAATTTAGATTACTTAAGAAAATGGGTTGGACAAGGAGAACTGGAAGAAGATGTTGCACCTTCATCAAAGGATTGTAAGTACTTTTACTTGTTCTCATTAATAATCAATGCTTGGCTTGTTTCTTTCAAACCTATGTTTGTTCCATATGATTTTGTCTATAGCAGATGGATCTATATATGAGCTAATCTCAGTAGAGTAGGAAGTCCATGGTATCTTTGTTTGTTCTATAAGATCTATCAGGGAGCTCATGATTGAAGCTCAGCCTGGACTTTGCAGGGACAAACGTCGTTAATAAGTTACATATATTTGTTCTTATCCTTCGTATGTTAGATTTATTAGATATAAAAGGATGTCAGTGTCCATGTTAATAACTTTTCTATCTTGGCCATAAGATTCTAGAGACCAAGAGGGAATCCACTTGTCCGTAGGGGGATTCACCTACAACAAAAATTAACAACTCCACTGGGGAGGAGCTCTGATTTTTCTTTCCTTTCCTAGATATTTTTTTGTCCCTTTTCCCACTCATTTTACCTTATCCATACTATCTTTTTTATTCTTAGAACTAATTGTTTAGTTCTTGATTTCATAAAAATCAAATTGATTTATTGAATTTCCTTGATTTTTTGAGTTTCTGGGCATTTTTCTGAGCTTTTGAGGCATAACACTCCCCTTCCCTTGCTACCAAAGCATTAAAACTCCATGTTGGTCTTACACAAAGTGTTGGAGTGCTCTGGTACCCCTTACACCAAAGCACTACCTTCTTTTCTATTGAAAATATTCTAGGTTTTCAATTTATGAGTTCATTTTTTTCTTTTAGCACTTGCCTAGGGTCTTATCATCTCAGTTTGTCTTTATTTTGGCCTTCAATACTCTTCTTTCTAAGGATTGATCTATTTTTGTTTTTATTTTTTGACATTTGTCCTTACTTTGCAATAACTCTTTTTCCTTCATGATTTGGAGTCAATTTATCATCTTCTTTTCATTTATCTGAATGAGTGAAAACTTTGTAAGGAGTTTCAAAGGTCTTTTATACTTTTCTTTTTCATATTTGAGTCATATTGTCCAAGCTCTTTTTCCTTCCTTTTGAGTTTTTGGTTTTCTATTTCTTGTTTGATCATAACAAGCGTGTCTTTTGGTTTATGTGAAGTTTTCTTCCAGATTTCTTAAATCTCACAACTCTTGAAGTCCGATTAGCATAGGAATATTTACATCTACCAGTTATCAGTCACATATAAACATTTTAGCATTGCATTGGATTTTTTATTGAGGACTACTGCATGAGTTCATTGCATCTTAGTGTTTGACAGTGAAAGGAAAAAATTTCTCCTTCCCTTAATTAGACATTCATTGAAAGAAAAGATTGCTTTTCATTTCTTATGCATGCTTTGGGAACTGAGTCATAATATCATCAGTTTTCACTCTCATACACCTCTGAGTAAACAAAAACCACTAAAATCAATGCTTAACTAAATTTATCAGACTTTTTACATCTTTGTTAGCAAACCTACATGATTTTAAGGTGTAGGGATTTGGAATAGGTTGAAAGGATAGCTTTCCAAAGATATCAAACAAACTTATCATCTTACGATAGGGAGAGAAAATCCAATTGTCATATAGGCTTTTTGGGATCCCCCTCTCACACAGGGGTTATGCACGAGGTTGCATTAAGAAGAGTTATGAAGATTATCCCTCTGTGGTTCAACCGTTCATAGTAGTTGGATCATATATTGGGGGTCACTCGAAGGTATACCCATGATTATGTGTGGGAGCCTCTCGAGTTGATTTAAGACTTGTTATCCTTCCCATACATTTCGACTGGACTATCGAATGTACTCGCCCAGGGGATGACTTCGAATTGGTGACCTTAGTAGCCATAATATTTAGGGTCTCACACAAGGTGATGGAGAAGGAAAGTCTTACTGTACCTGGAATAAATGTTGTTCAAACTCACTCGGGCTCCTTGGAGAGTATATCCACAATTACTGCATGGAATATTGCATCAAGGCGTAAGTCTATTAAGCAGGTCATCAATGTAGTTGATCCACCTGCTCTATCCTAGCCTCTTCCTATTTTGATCTTTTGATGTTGGATTTCACCACCAACTAGTGGTTTCATTGTGGGAAGGTTTTGTTTGATTGTTTGATTCTCAGATTCATAGTGTGTGTTGGTTGTGTTACTTAGTGGACCTTAGGTTGAGTCATTGTTAATGGCATCAAATCCTAAGAGTACCAATGGAGGAACCCCTTCAACTAGGGAACCTTATACCTTTCCTTCTTTTGGAAACTTTGGTCCTCCATACATTTCCACACTCAGTCTTTCAGGACTCACCATTGGATTACCGGTCTGGTTGTTCCCCACTCCATTGATATTGAATCCTCTCAATGTTTCAACTACACCTAATACTTTAGATGTTAGTACACCACCCACACATCACCCTCATGTCAAATTTTCACCTTATTCACCCATTAAGTCTCCTTCCCTTTATCCTTCTTCACCTAGTGAAAGCTCTAAAGAAAGTAGCCAGGTTGGTCAGTCTGGTTCCATCGATGGTCAATCCAGTTGATTAGGTGGTCAATCTAGTTTCATCCTCGGTTGAACCGCTAACTAAAGTAGTTGATCCAGTTCCATTATTGATCAGCCCCGCTCTTCATCTACAGAGTGAAACCCAAGTGACTGATACAATCCTGTCATTAGTCAGCCCCACCCTTCATCTGAAGAGTGTCAATGTGGTCGATCTAGTTCCACCATCGGTTGATCCCACTCCTCCTTTGAAGAGTTCCAAAGTGATTGATCCAGTCCCTTCCTTGGTCCCACCCTTCATCCAAAGAGTGCCAAAGTGATTGCTCTGGTTACAACATCAACTAATCCCACTCTTCCTTTGAAGAGTGCCAACGTGGTTGATTTGATCCCATCATCGGTCGATCCTACTCTCCCTCTAGAGAGTACACCTGATACTACCCAAGTTTTTCTCATTGATATAGAATCTACCATGCTGGGGCGAATTCCTCCTTCTCCCATGAAACCCCCTCCAAGAAATTAGTTCATCCTTTTTTATTGGGGTGCACTAAATAGACCTCGTCTTCCCTCTCACATTCCTTTCTAGATTACAGTACAGGTTTGTGTTCTGGATGCTCCTCAAACATTGATATATGAAGGTGCATCCATTAGTATTTTTTCATCTATTGCTTGGCACACTTTGGGTTTTCTTCAACTTGTGCCAGTTACATAGAATTTTTTAGCTTTTAACAGAAGAAATAGTCAACATTTAGGGACCCTTCCTTAGTTTCCCATAACTTTGGGAGGGAAAACTATCTTTATTGATGTCAAGGTAGTTCGAGACCCCTTGTATTTTTCTTTACTCCTTGGGTGGGATTATCTCTATGTAAGTTTTAAACGTGTGAAGTAAAGCAATGCATATAGATTCTTAAGAAAGACATAAATTAATCAATGGCTCATGCACAAAATACACAGAGATTTTATACCGGAAACCCTCAACTAGGAAAAACTTTCTTCTGTTCATTATATATTGAATTTCACCATTTTCCATACAATATATACAATTTTTTTAGGTATTCTGTAGATACCAAAACCCTAATCCATTAATCTGGGATTAATTTACAAATCCGGTAAAAATAGCAAAAACCACCCAAAAAAAA
>JASDQU010102767.1:661003-683972 GCA_032191745.1 Picea mariana | reverse complement strand
CCGGAAACCCTCAACTAGGAAAAACTTTCTTCTGTTCATTATATATTGAATTTCACCATTTTCCATACAATATATACAATTTTTTTAGGTATTCTGTAGATACCAAAACCCTAATCCATTAATCTGGGATTAATTTACAAATCCGGTAAAAATAGCAAAAACCACCCAAAAAAAATTTTTGTGGCACTACCCCAAACTCTGTCAGTCCTAGACTACGGATCGTTGCTGAACGCTGCATGTAAACAGGGGGGGCATACCTATCCCCCCCTAGGACCCCCATAGGAAAGAGCCTAACGCACACGATAGAGATCTAGTGGTAGGGATCGTCAGACGCAGTTGTCGTATTTGACGCGTACACACACACACACCCATGCAAAGAATATAACACATACCCAAAATTCTCCCACTTGTTGTTTTCTTTGCATCCAGGGGTCGAGGGTATTATATAGTCAACAATCCATGGCATCAATGCCCATTGTTTCTCTACACCAGGAGAACTTTTCTATGCTCACTGACTTTATCAATGAATCTACAACATTCTTCAAAGTGTCAACCTTTTCCAGCAACACCTTCTTTTCCTCAACCATGTCTCTCACAAAGTGATACTGAACATCAATATTCTTTGTCTTCAAATGATAAGCTGGGTTCTTTGCTAAGAATATTGCACTCTGACTGTCACAGTCTAATCTCACTGCTTGTTGTACCAACCTAATACCTGAACACAATCTTTGTAACCATATTGCTTCCTTTATTTCATGAGTGGTTGCCATGTATTCAGCTTCTGTAGTTGAGAGTACCACTACAGCCTGTCTTTTGCTCATCCAACTGATTGCTCCTCCAAATAGGTTAAAAACATACACACTTGTAGATCTTCTGCGATCTAGATCTCCATCCCAGTCTGCATCAACAAAGCCATGTATGTCGACCACTCTGTCTAATCCTGGTCTTCCTTGGTAGCACAATCCATAACTGGTGGTGCCACAAAGATACTTGAAGACCCTCTTTACTGTTGTCTAATGCTCCTTCCCTGGTTTTGACATATACCTGCTCAAAACATCCACTGCATGTGCAATGTCCGGTATAGTACAAACCATTGCATACATCAAGCTGCCAACTGTACTGGCATATGGAACATGGGACATGTCCTCTTCTTCTTCCTGTGTCTTCGGACACTAATTCGTAGATAACTTGACACCTATAGGAATAGGAACCTTGACTAGTTTACTTCGATGCATATTAAGCCTCTGCAATATCGTCTCAACATATTTTCTTTGATTCAACCAGAGTTTCTTGTTTGCACGATCTCTTTTAATCTCCATTCCCATAATGAAGTTAGAATCACCAAGATCCTTCATGTCAAATTTGGAGGATAGCTGCAATTTCACCTCCTTCATAACATCCATGTTATTTCCTACCAACAACATGTCATCAACATACAACACTACATAAATGAAGTGATTACCAACCTTCTTGGAATATACATAGTGATTAGCCCTGCTTCTTACAAATCCCAATACAAGGATGTATGTGTCAAAATTTTGGTACCACATCCTAGGTGATTGTTTCAAACCATATAGTGACTTCTTTAGCTTACAGACCAGCTCTTTCTTTCCCTTCACTACAAAGCCTTATGGTTGTTTCATGTAGATTTCTTCTTCCATATCCCCATGTAGGAATGTTTTTTTCACATCCATTTGTTCCACTTAAAGATCAAAAGTAGCAACAATAGATAAAAGAAATCTAATAGAAGTTAACTTAGCAACAAGAGAAAAAATCTCACCAAAGTCAATTCCCTCTACCTGGGAATAACCTTTTTCTACTAACCAAGCTTTGTATTTCTCCACTTTACCTTGTGCATTAAATTTCTTCTTAAACAACCATTTTCTACCAACTGATTTTCTTCCATCTAGAAGCTCAACTATATCCCATGCCTCATTCTTATCCAAGGCATCCATTTCTTCAACCATGGCCTTCTTCCAAAGTTTACTATCTTCTGAATTCACTGCTTCCCTAATAGTTCTGGGATCAGCATTAGTAATAGATAAAGAAAAATTTGAACGAAAATCAATTGGATTATACCTTTCTTGTTGCCTTCTATCTCTCACTGATCTCCTCAATACTGGGGTATGAGGTTCTTCTTCTTCTGCTTCCTCTGCTTCCTCTTCTTCATATGATTCAGATTTTTCATCATCCAACTCAAGCTCTACTTTCTCAGGTTGGCCTTGCATTGGTGGGAATTCATGTTTGGACACATATTTTACCTCTTTGAAAACAACATCTCGACTGTAAACAATTTTCCTAGTTTCTGGGTTCCAAATCTTATAACCTTTCACACCATATTTATAACCAATAAAGATACACTTTTCATCTTTATTATCCAACTTACTCCTATTTTCCTTTGGAACATGTACGTAAGCATCACAACCAAACACTCTAAGATGTTGAAAAGAGGGTTTCTTTCTAGACCATACCTCATGTGGAGTTTTATCATCCAACGCTCTTGAAGGTGATTGATTGACCAGGTAACATGTTGTACCCACAGCCTCTACCCAAAATTCTTATCCTAACCTGCCATCGCTGAGCATGATCCTTTCTTTTTCCATCAGTGTCCTGTTCATCCTTTCTACAACTCCATTCTATTGAGGAGTGTATGGAGTAGTCTTGTACCTTGCTATACCACACTTCTTACAAAAATTTTTGAATTTATTTCCATAGAATCCTCCACCATTGTCTGTTTTCAATACCTTTATTTTCTTCTCTGTCTGATTTTCTACCAGAGCCTTAAACTCTAAGATCCCCTTTGCTCTTGTAGCACCAGATGGGAATCTTACTCGATTTTTTTTACCATATATGCAATGTTCATAGAAATCAAAATCCAAAGTGCAATTAGACATACCTTCGAACATACCTTTACCGTGTAGTGTTCGAAGGCCCTTTTCTCCAATATGCCCCAGTCTTTGATGCCACATCATGGTCTTCTTTTCTGGGATAGTATTGGTCTTGTCTCCTTCATTACTCTGCTTAGGGACAACAAAAATATTACACCCATTAGTATGGGTGCTTCCCACCAACTTGTACAGAGTTCCACAACAAAATCCCCTCATCAACACCATTGCTCCTCGTACCATCTTGCAAGTGTTCTTTTGAAATACAATTTTCACTCCTACATCACCCAACTTGCTTACAGATGTTAGGCTCCTGGCTAGTTTTGGAAAGTGTAGAACCCTAGGGAGAGTTTTAATCCTTCCATCATTTAGAAGCAACTTACCCCTTCCACGTCCCAAGATTTTTGTTGTCGAGTCATCTCCTAGGAATACATCACAACCATCATATTTTTCATATTTAGAGAACCACTCCCTGTGAGGAGTCATATGGTATGACGCACCCAAGTCGATCAACCATACATCATGGTCTGCATGTGTACTTGTAGATGCTAGGTAAACATCACCTCCTTCTTCAGTGGAGGTTTTCGCCTATGTCAAAGAGGTACTATCAAATCCCTTTGGTTTTTCAACCTTCTTAGACTTGCAATATTTCTTATAATTCCCTGCTTTACTACACTTCCAACATTTCCTCAAAGATTTTCTTGGAGACTTAGATCTTCCTGTAGATTTAGATCTCCACCTTGAAGGCTTACCAGGGTTCCTGTCTTGGGTACGCCCTCTTACAAATAAAACATCTGTGCTATGACCATCCATGCTTTTTTGCCTCATCTCTTCAGATAACAAGGATGAAACTACATCCTCATACTTCAATGTAGATTGAGTGGTACTACCTATTGCTACAACCAGATTATCCCAAGAGTCTAGCAAAGAACAGAACAAAGTAATACACTTATCTTCTTCTGCAATTATAATATTAATAGATCCATGTTGACTTACCAGAGTATTAAAGGAATTTAGATGTTCTGTCACAAAATCTCCATCTTCCATCCTAAGATGATACAACTTCTTTCGAAGAAACAACTTGTTTACCAGGGAATTTGATTGATACAAACTCCCCAACTTATCCTATAGTTCCTTGGTTGTATATTCTCTTGAGACATTCAACAACACCGAATCTACTAGGCAGAGTTGAATAGTACTCCTTGCTCTTCTGTCCAACTTGTCCCAATCTTCCTTCGACATACTAGTAGCTGGTGTACTAGTAGTTTGTGTACTAGTAGGTTGTGTACCAGTAACCTGTGTGCTAGTAGACGATGTACCAGTAGGATGTGTACTAGGATCCACAACGATCCATTGTTCTTTGTCTACAAGAAGGTCCTCCATCTTGAGCTTCCATAGCTCAAATGTTTTACCATTGAACTTCTCTATCTTGATTCTAGATGAGCTTGCCATTCCTCTTTATATACTCGAATCTCCACTGCAAAAGCTCCCACTAAACCCAGGTTTATCACAGACCCAAGATAAACATGATCTATCAAGACCGAGCCAAACCCTCAACAACAAAGGCATCCCTCTGAAGCCAAAAACGATCTCTGATACCACATGTAAGTTTTAAACCTGCGAAGAAAAGTAATGCATACAAAGAATACATAGAGATTTTATACCAGAAACCCTCAATCTAGAAAACCTTTCTTCTATTCATTATATATCAAATTTCACCATTCACCATACAATATATACAATGTTTTTAGGTATTCTGTAGATACCAAAACCCTAATCCCTTAATCTGGGATTAATTTACAAATCCACTAAAAATAGCAAAATCCACAAAAAATAGCAAAAACCGCCCAAAAAAAAAATTTGGGGCGCTGCCCTGGGTTTCCGCCCGTTGCCGAACACTGCACATAACCAAGGGGTGGGCATACCTGCCCCCCCCTAGGAAAGTGCCTGGCACACATGGAAGATCTCTAGTGGTAGGGATCGTCAGATGTAGTTGTTGTATCTAACGTGCCCACACACACACCCATGAAAAGAATATAACACATACCCAACAATCTATTCCATGAAAGTTATTGTGTCCACTCTTTTTCATGTGATATCTTTCCCACATGATGGAAGAATGGTGACTATTAATCAACTTTCATTCATTGGTCCTAAATGGATTACCTCCTTAAATGGTTGTTATATGTAGACAGTATCGGCCCCTCCAGATGTCAATTGTGTGGCGTTGTCTCCCATGACTTCAACTTCTGATGATTTGGATCCAGTAGTTGACATGGTGATCTCTTCGGTAGGGTTATTGGAGCCTAATCTTCTTACCCATGTCGTGGCCCTCAAGATGTGTTCCTTCCAGAGTGATTTTATTCCATCTAATGAAGATCTCTTGGAAGCCATGACCGAGTTTTGTCCCTTGACATGGTGTCCTTCCAGAGAGTTATTCTCTTAGAAGCCATGATCAAGGAGAGTCCACGAGCATAGTTTCTCTCTTCTGTGGAAAGCTCGTTAAAAATGAAACAGAGGTCATGAGCATAGTTTCTCTCTTCTGTGGCAAGCTCATTAAAAAGTGAAACATAGGTCATGAGCATAGTTTCTCTTCTCTATAGAAAGCTTGTTAAAAAATGAAACAAAATATTTGAGCATAGTCTTCCTCTCTGTAGGAAGCTCGTTAAAATATGAAACAAAAATATTGGGATTGGAACTAGAGCCCTGAGCATAGTTCTTTTTCTATGTCAAGCTCGTTAAAAAATGAAACAGTCACCTCTCTTGAACCTTCTTTTCATCCACTCTTATCCTTTTTTTCCATCTAGTAGAGAAATTGGTGACAACCTCACAGTCGATGAATGAATTGAATATTGGAGGGCATGTATCCATCCTTTGATGATCATTATGGATTTAAGCCATGAGCTTTCAAGCTAGGGGCATACTGAGCTTAGTCTTTGTTCTTTCTCATGCTCGAAAAAGACATGAGAATGTAACCGAGTAGACTTTTATCACTTTTTCGGACTCGAATGGATATATGAAAAAGGAACCCCTTGGAGTCATCTTTGAGCTCCTTTTAGACTCTCTAAACACAAAAAGATTATTGAGTGATCTTTCTTCCTTTCCCATGCATTAAAAGGTTTGAAAGGGAATCTTTTGAGTGATAATTTATCTCTTTTTCGGCCTCGTGAGACTAACATTACAAAAAAGGACAACACTGGAGTCATCTTTAAATTGTTTTCAGACTCTCTAAATATGAAAAACCACCGAGTTTACCTTCTTTGGACTCATTATACAATCATACATTGAAGGGCTCATATGAGACCAAACCCTTACTTCTTCCAATTCATTAAACAAAGGAAGAGGGACTTACCAAACGTGAGTCATATTGAGCATGTGTTACCCTCCTCGAGCTCATTAAATTAAAAAGAGCTACTCGTCTATGTGGATGGGGGAAAAATTGAAAGAAGCAAGCCAAGCAGGTTTTGAGAACACTACCAGTAGCCCTTACAGTTGCCCTTGAACACTGCACTTTGTCTTTGCATGCATTTTAATTCACTGAACCTCTGCACTGAGCCAATCCTCTGAGTTTCTTTTACTCCTTTAGGTCACTCGATGAAAGTCACAACATCCATTGTATCATCAAGTTTTGGTCCATGTCATGTTTATGTTGTTATGCCTCGGTGTTCAAGGGAAGTATCTACCTCGAGAGTCAGTCATCACAAATATCCTATTTCAATACTCGTGTCAGTCCATGTTCATTTGATCTTCTAATTACATCTCTGTGTCAGTTTCATGTCCCTAATGGGGGATACATCAAGCCCCTCCCTCGACGAGTCTGTTCCTGTTGACTTCAACACATTATCCGGGAACTAGACTTAGAAACAAGTTACTACCTTAGGACCTTCATGCCTCAATGGCAAGCCTCCTCGTGTTCGATAGTGGGTTCACATAATTGACCCCTAGTCGGATGATTCCATGGATGTTTGACTTCAGCTCATCCATTCACATTCATTGGAATGTACTAGAGTACCTTGGGAATCATTGACATCAATGGTGATCTCCCTCACGCTTGTTAATGGTTTACATCATTGACCGGTAATCAAGTTGTTTATGCCATGTTCAACATCAGGACATCTATTCACATGGTTAGATTCGTACTACATTGAGATCGGTAAGAAGACCTTGGGTTGAGTTTTCACTCTTATGTATACTTTTCCCAGGTTGCAAAGGAGTTCTTTTGAACTATGACACATATGTTGTTACATAGATCCACTTTGTATTGGTCATGGCTATGTCTTATCATATCGTAGATCCATTGTGTATTCTTCATGGCTATGATCAGTTCAGGTCATAGGAGTATAGATCCACATTATATCTTTAGTGGCTATACCTTTTGTCAATATAATTATGGATCTGCAGTGTATTTTATGGCGGCCATACCTAAAAACTCATTATCACTCAAGCATAGGTATGCCTACCTTGGGTTTGAAACATGTCATAATATTTTTTTGATGGTTGTGTGCATGTTTTTCCAGTCTCTCTATGTCCATACCCTTGATCGAAAAAGTGTAAAAAGTACTTCAGACATCATTGTCTTCTAACTTCATACTTTAGGGGCCAATTTGTTACACATCAAAATTACTCACTTCAATAGTGTCACAAGTGTCATCATTACCAGTTTTGTAAGTGTCACATCTTGTCCGCAAGTGTCGCATCTTGACCACAAGTGTTGCAAGTGACACAAACATCATACTACCATCTTTCCTATGTCATGCCTCTAACGACATCATAAGGACACTTAAGACACCTCAAAGTCTAGTTTGGAAGAAGAGAAATCAATTGACGGGGAGTACAAACCTTTTTCCACTGAAAGAACCACTAAAAAATGGATTTTGGAGAGGAGCGCTCCCTTACCCATTATCAAGGATTGATAGCACTCCATGGGCCTCTTTGGGCGAGTGTTTGAGTGCTCTGTGCACCCTTTTAGGGGAGCGCTACCCTTTTCTGAGGAAGTTTTGGGTTTGTTAAGACAAATCGGGGAAGAATCCCTCAATTTCTGAAGGTGGTTGGATTTGAATAGATGGTCAAGGCATGATCTTAAGGAATATACTTAACTAAAAGAGAGGAATCCTAAACTTATCCCAAAGATCTCTCAATTGGTTGGGCCTCTCCAAGGTTATATAAAGAGGCCTCCTCACGTTGAAAGGGGAATGGAGATTGAGAATTACACCAAACTTATGATCCCATGAGTGAGATGTCATCAAAGCAATCAGTGTAGATTACTTGAGAAAAGGTGATGGACAAGGGAAACTGGAAGAAGATGTTGTACCTTCATCAAATGATTATAAGTACTTTTACTTGTTCTCATTAATAATAAATTCTTGGCCTATTTCTTTCAAACCTATGTTTGTTTCATATGAGTTTGTCTGCAGTAGATAGATCTATATTTGAGCTAATCTCAGTAGAGTAGGAAGTCCATTGTATATTTGTTTGTTCTACAGGATCTATCACGGAGCTCAGGATCAAAGCTTAGCCTAGACATTGCAGGGATAAACGTCATTAATAAGGTACATATATTTCTTCTTCTCCTTCATATGTTATCTTGATTACATCTAAAAGGATGTCAGTCTCCATGTTAATCACTTTTTTGTCTTGGCCTTAGGAGTCTAGAGACCAAGAGGGAATCCACTTATCCGCAGGGGGATTCACCTACAACAACAGGTGTTTCCGAAAGGGTCAATAGTCAGGGTTTTTTTTGTGCACTATTAAGCATTGAACCCTTGGTCTATCCCTATGCCAACAAAACATTTTTTCTTCAATAAGAGCCTATTGTAATAAAGAGGATTAGACTTTCAAGTAAACTAAAAAATGAATGAAAAATGAAGCTATCTCACTAACTAGAGAGAAAACCTTATTTTTGTAGTTCCCCTTATATTCTCCACTTGTCTCTTCCTCTCATTGAACCTTTATTATTTCTCAATCAATTGAGGTAGTTCAAATACTTTCTTCAGTTAAGTCAAATTAAATTAACTAATTAGTTTTGGAAGAAATAATTAATAATAATATATAAATAAGGGTTTAAATAATAATAAATAAACAGGTGGGACCCATTGTAACTCCCATCATTCTCTTTCCAATCATCAAATATAAAATACAAAATTAAACATTTGGATCATATAATACCCTTGTAGCTACCATTGATATCTTTTAAATTGAATATCTAAATATCAACAAAATTTAAAACCATATCCCAAAAACATAATATATCCATCTTATCCACAAAAATATACAAAATAAAGTTTGTTGTCCAAAATATGTTGAAAATTATTAAACATTGTCTTCATCGCTGAATATCATAAAAAAAGCATTTAAAATCCATATTTCTTATTGTGTGAGGCATATTTACTCTTCTCACTATTGTCTACTCTTGACTTTTCTGGGGTAGCCCTTGGTTGGTTAAACCCTTGGGGCTATATATTGTTGATCACATGGGAGAAATCATGTTTTAGGTGGACACGTGAAGAAAAAAATTTAGAAGACTCTGTGGATGGACTAGAGGGGGAAGATGCTACTTTTCCATTATCTAGCACATGTTGCAGGACACCAATTTTTAGTCTCTTGCTGACATGCGAAGACTACACTGGTGAAACAACATGGGAAATTTGTAGATTAGTATTAATTGGAGGTGGTGGTGGCAGTAATGTTAATGAGACAACAGTCCAACCATGGTGGTGAGAAGCATCCTAATTGACAATTTCTTGTTGATTGTCATTGTGGGATGTTCACGTTGCATCAACACATGTGGGGGAAAAAGAATGCAGAGAAAATTTTGAGGCTATTGGAAATGGGTCTTTTCAGGTCGAGGATGAAATATCCCATGGCCAACCAAATTAAACAACCCAACTTTAAATATTTTCCTCAACTCTTCAGATCAACATCCAAGCAAATAGAAAATTGAGGCCTCCTATGGCCTCGATGCTAGTTACCACTGCCTCTATTATTTCGGCCATTACTGCCCTTCCTGAAAAAACCCATCCTATAGCAATAATTAATCAATCATGAATTTATTAACAACCCATACATTAAAATCTAATTAAACAAATCAAGATTTGTCTCTATAATTTACTACAAGACACATACAATCCATCGATAAAAATTGCATTTATTAATTGCCACATGAATAGGGAATTGATAGGGTCAATGGGAGTATGGAGGGATTGTATTTAGCGTAAAGTGATATCATGGGAGGTGAATTATTTATGAATATTTTTCAACAATCAATAAAAACAATCAAATGTGTATCCAAACATATCCCAGAATACCAATCATCAATCAACTTCCACATCATTTCCTCTTTATTTCCATAAATACCTTCCTTAAAAATTAATATCAAAGAACAAGGAGTCAACAAGTGCAATTGGGATAATGAGGGTAGTGTATTTTGTGGAAAGTGGTATAATGGAGGGGACTCCCATGGATACTATTCTAATATATCAAACAGTGCCATCTTCAATGTCAATTAAAATTTGAAACCCTTTATTGTTTCAAAACTGAAATTCAACACTCTATCTCCAAAAATCCATAACTGGGGTTTCACTTAAACACTGCTCATTTTAATTTATAAATTCCATTGCACAGTAATCATTTCACAATTTATTTCCCAATAAACATTGAACATTAATAACACATCTTATGCACAACATATTTGAGGAAACATGGCATCACAAAAATCATAATAATCACAACCAACAGTCAAGGAATGGACAGATTGTGGTCCATGATATTAACACCAATACCTTTTAAATCACTACAGGGTTCCACGAAGTGGCCAAAAAATGGATCCATGTGTATAAAACTATTTCAACTGAAAATTCAAATAACCATGTTTCCAAGTTTACCTTTCATTCCAGTTTGCAAGACTCATCCAATGCATATATATTTCATTCGCAGAGGTATTTTTTGCATATGGAAACAACACACAATAAGTCATATCCTTCAAAAAAATGGCTTTGCAACACTATCATCACCCAAATATTTCCATAGGACAAACCCTATCTCTTTTTAACATTATTTAAAAAAAAATAAGATTTGCATTCTTTCTATCAATGCATAGTAACAAATGGACAAAACCCATGACTAAAAAGAGCACGACAACGTCTCTATTAAATTATGTGTTTTCCACATTCACGATGTTTTTCAAATACAATGTTCGATATAGAATCATCAACAAGGATGTGGTATAATGGGATGATCTAACCAATAGTTCGAGGGTTTGGCCAAAGGGGTACCTTCAACAGTCTAACACTACCAAAACTTTCCACAGGTGCGTTTAGAGAGCTTATGCAAGGGCACTGGTATGATAGCCATGAAATCAACACAATTAAATGATAGGAAGAGTCTAAAATTACCCAAGAGATGTGGATAGTGGTACCATTCTTATTAGACAGAGAGGAACCACAAAAAAAAACAGAAGGAAGGTAGGCCTGAAAACTTCCCAACAATACCTTCATTTTCACAAGAAAAGCAATGGAGAAAATATCATTTTGCCAACAGTGGCGGACACCCACACCATTTTTTAACTGTAAATAATTCACATACAAACTCCAAATAGTACAATATTCAACCACCATCCATATACATATGGAAATCCATAATCGTAAACATGGAAATGCACAAAAAGTAAGCAAACTCAAGAGCCAACTTTTGACTTAATTAAAGAGCAGAGAAAAAACAATTCATGGATGGAGCAAAAAGAAACTTCATACCTATGTGTAAGACTTGCTAAGGAGAATTGACCAAGTATGTATACCTCTTCCACGGTCGAACAAAGTGGAGTAACAACAAGCAACAAAAGATCAAATGTGAAATGGCTAGAGTGGCAGGCTCGAGGTAGGTTAGAGCGACGTGCATTTACTGTACATCATATCTACACTTACACATTCATTTATAGCCATTACAAGTGAGCTAACCATACATCTCATCGACCACTAACTCTAAATCAATTTAATGCAAGTTGAATAGACCATAGTTTACTAATGTTTCAAATTACAATGCGCCAACCTTTGTCAGGACAACAATGTAACATACATCAAAATCTTTCTGGGGATACTATGTCCCAACCTTTAGACCTCCAATTCAAGCAATGTTCACAACCCTTGTAGCATGAAATAAAGGTAATCACCATATCACATACCATATGTAAATTGAAAAATGGAGTGTAAATTATTCGTTAAATTAAATGTAGCATAGTAATACATGTGAGAGATAATTAAGACAAAAACATTTCCTCTTTAGTTGCCTTTCCCATAACATCCTGTAATCAATCATTTTGACAACGATTGAAAGAAAATAAACTATAGATATCGTATCTCAGCCAAATCATAAGCACATAAATCACAAGTGTCATCTCTTCATCATAGTCACACAAGTCACCCAGGGGATTCCACCTATTAGTATATTATTAAATATAATTAAATAATAAGGCATTGGAACCATTTGCAAGAAGGTACCCTATGTTGCGCTTTTGGGCATCAACAAACTAGTGAATCCACAGGGAAATATGTTTCCAATAGATTAAGAACTCAGAATGTTTGTTTTTGCAGACCGGTGAACATAGATCAAAGATTTATTGACCATAATGATTATGCATCAGGGAGAAAAAGATGGTTTAAGGGAAATAATGAGATGGGATTTTGGGAATTACTCATGAAAACTGGTACATATGAGGGGTTTTAGTCCTGTATGCATAGCATTCGATCAGTCATAGTAAAAATTGTTTCTTTGTGCTTTAAGGGGAAATTTTCTGATATGCTCTTTTGAATCTCAAGATGGAGGGAAGAAAGGGATAGCAGAAAATAGGGAAGAAGACCAAATCATCTATCCTAAAGCAGTACTGAAAGAAAAAAGAATTTTTAGCGATGTCTAAAAGGAGGACATCATGACATCTTTGTAAACTTTATTGTTATTGATCCACAATAATTACATAAAGACATTGTTGTGGCAAACTGATCCAAAATTTATTTATGATAAACATAAAATAAAACAACTGAAAATAAAAATTAAATTGGACAAAGTGAAATGAAACAGTAAAACAAAAAGATATATACAAAAATGATTTCCACATGGTGTTTATCAATCAAGATGGTTCCACTTAATTTTTAAAATGGGAACCATTGGTACTATAGGAAAACAATCGTTCTTCCAAATCCTTTAAAAGGTAAGAGTTTTCACCTAGGACAAAAGCAATTTTGAAAGGACCTACCCAAAAACTTGAGTGTATTCCTCTGTTAGGATGGGTTGAGTCCCAAAGTAAGACTTTCTCACCTACCTTAAATTTGACATTTTTTGCGCGCTTGTTAAAATATTTTTTACGGTTTGTTGTCTTTTCTTTATGTTTTCCAAGGCAAACATTATTTGTTCGTATGAAGCTAATAGGGAATTTATTATTTGAGGGACATTGGAATAATTTAATTCTTCAATATCTAGCATCAATCGTAGAGAAGAAAGTTCCATCTCAGTAGGAAGAATGGATTCTTGACAATAAGCAAGATGAAAGGGGGTGCAACCTGTTCTTACCTTGGTGGTAGTGTGATCTTCCCAAAGCGAGTAAGTGAGGAGGGTGTTCCATTGACGAGGCTTATATTCTATGAGCCTTTTTATTATCCTACCCATATTTGTGTTAGTATACTCGTATTTCCCATTTCCTTGAGGGTAATAAGCTGATGAGGTGAAATATTTGACTCCCAATTTGTTTAGAAATTGAGTCAATTTTACGGAAATGAAAGAAGGAGCATTGTTTGTGATAAGTCTAAATTAATTACAAATCTGGAGAAGATGTTAGTTTATAGGAAAGAAATTACTTGTTCATCCTGTGCATGTTTGAGAGGGAAATCTTCAGTCCACTCAATGAAATAATCAGTGGTTGTCAAAATGAAAATATGCACTGTGCAAGATGGAGGATTAATAGCACCAATAAAGTATAGGCCCCATTTAGAAAAGGAAAAATTTGGGAGGACAAGTTGTAAAGGCATGGCAGAAAGATTCTCTTTCGCAGATAATTATTGGCACTTGTCACAAGATCTCATGAATTTATAAGCATCTCGAAAAATTGAAGGCCAATAGTAACAATTTCTTATGATTTTAAAAGCAGTATCTTTAGCAGAAAAGCAGCCACCAAAATGTATAACATAATTTGAAGATCCATGATTTTCATGTAACGATTTATGTGCTTCCTCATCATTCACACATTAGAGTAATATACCATAAACAAACCTTCTAAACAAAAAGTCTCCTAAAATAATATACCTAGAAGATTCAACGCAGATTCTTCTCCTCCGATGAGGATCTAAGTCATTTGGGCATTTATGATATTGCAACTAATACACCAGATTTTTATACCAGGGTTGTTCATCAATAGAAAGGGTTTGATTCTCAATATAAAACAATGTTGAAAGAGGATCATCATGATCGTCAATTTCTTCACTTGATTTATCATGTTCAGCTAAGTGAAGGGCTAAATATCATCCCTTAATTTTTTTCGAGGTCATGATGGTTAAATCATGCTCATGTATTTTGGCAAGCCAATGTGCAAGCTTCCCTGGAAGATAAGTTTGTGAAAGCAGAAACATGATAGCAGGAAAAGGGATTTTTACCTGCATATGTTTTCCTAGAATAAAGTGGTGAAATTTATCTACATCCTTAACAAGAGAAAAAACATGTTTCTCAGTATAAGACTACTTGAATTCATTGTATGATAAACTTTGGCTCATGTAAGCTACCGATTTTTCATATTTTTTGTCATCACTTTGTATGAGAATAGAAAAAATTGCTTCCTCAGTGGCATTAGTGTATATCAAAAAATCCTTATCAAAATTTAGTTTCTCCAAAACTGGTGCTAAGTTGATTGCTTTCTTAATCCTAACGAAGGAATTTTTGACATCATTTGTCCAAGAAAATGAGAGATATTTCTATAGAATATTATGAATTAGTTTAACCATTAAGGATTAATCAGGAACAAACCAACGAACAAAGTTGATAATTCCCATAAAGGCTTGAACCTCCCTTTTAGAAGTGGGGGTAGAAAGGTTTAGAATAGAAGAAATCCTTTCAGGATCTATGCTCATTCCTGAATTAGAAATGATATGTCCAAGGAGATTTCCCTTGGTGACGCCAAAAATAGATTTAGACAGATTTAAAGAAATACCAAATTTTTTGTATTGCATGAGAAATTTTATGAGATGACCAAAGTGATCCAATGGACTTGTTTAATAGACAGTCAAATCTTCAAGAAAAACCTGGATGATCTTACCGATCAGATCGTCAAAATCTATTTTTATATCTCTTTGGAAAGTGGCATATACATTAGACAAGACAAAAGGAATTCATTCATAAGAAAATGTGCCCCATCATTTAGTAAAGGTGGTTTTGTATCTATCATTCTTTTTTATCTTGATTTGATTATATCAAGAAAAACCATCAATTAATGACATCATTTATGACCCTGCAATCTGTTGCAAAATCATTTCCATATTAGGGAGAGGAAAATGATATTTAACACTCCTCTATTGAATGCACAAAAATCAATGCATAATCAAATCTGACCAGTTGTCTTCCTAACATGAACTAAATTTGAAACCCACTCGGAATATTTAACTCAGAAGATTATACCAGCCTTCAAAGTTTTTTCATCTCCTTTCTAATAGTAGCTTCTAGCATAGGATTAATGGGTCATTGTTTTTTCCTAACTGGTTTTATCCCTTCCTCGATAGAAATGGCATGTTGTGTAAGATAAGGATAAAAACCATGAATATCCTTTTATGAACATGAAAAAATATCTTGAAATTCATGTAGTAGTTCTGTGAATTTTTCCTTTTCTTCGTCGGAACATTGGGAACCTAGTTTAACCATATTTGGATATTTGTATGTACCAAGGTTCAAGTAAATGTTATCACCCAATTTCCTTTTCGACTCCTATTCCATTTGTATCTCTTTTTTGCCTACATCACTCGATGAAAATGAACTCTCGAGAGGAGTCAAGCCTTTTGGAATTTTTTTGTCTTCAATATATATGATTTCCTTGGGATTAAATGGTTCATTTTGTATGAAATAACATATACCTTTATCATTAAGGAAAACATGGCATGACTTCAAACATCCCCCCAAAAAATAAATTATTTTTAGGTCTGAAATTGCTTAGGAATTTATTTCCGTTTTTGGTAAATTCAAAATTGGAAAATTATTGCCATTTATGGCAATTCCAAATTTTGAATTTAGTTAATTGTAAATTATTATTATGACTGTTGGGAAAAGATATGATTTGACCCAACTAACTCTTTGACTATGAAACTTGTAAGAAAACAAATATTTTTATATTTATTGTTGATGGACAAATGGAATAGCCAGGTTGAAATCAGTTGACCATGACTCCATGGGTGGGGAACATGTTGGAACTACCTCAGGGATGAATGTTACAAGTGGAAAATCAAGAATTTGGCCATTGTCGTCCCATGAAAATCAGGGATTTGGAAATATGCGGAAATTCCCAAGGGGAAAAGACCCAGGGACAATCACTTTTGGATATATAGCATATGGGAGGAAGCAGGACGCTACCTAGTATGTTGGGGAACAATTATATTGCAACATCCCTTTCTTGCGTGCATTGAGCGAACTTATTATTTGAGGACACTTGCTTGCAAGTGATCCGGATTATTATAGCATTGATCGTTGATTATTATTATGAGGCATTATGGATGTGATTATATGTTATTTTTTTGTGGTTCTATTGACTTAGTTCTCCTAAGTGTACAGGATTTGGACCAAGGATGATGAGGCATAAATGAAACCCTTGGACTCCAAATCGATTCAGGGAGTGGAATTTTGGGGTTTGATTGTTGTATATATATGGCATATGTGCATTTGATTAGATGTTATTATTATGGATTTTGTTCTTACATGATTCGTCGATGATGCAGGATGACGATAGATTTTCGACCATACTCACATGTGGAGTAGAGGGGTCACGCACAACTACCATAGATGTTGAGGGAGAGGTGTGGACAATAGCCCTACCACAACCTACTAGCACTCCCGCCATGGCTCAAACTGTAGGTTAACGACTACCTAGTTCAAGAAGACCCACGATGCCATGAGGGAAGACTGCAACAGTCACTCACAATGATTCTAAGGGGCACGCAATAAGGCAAGGGCCTTATTCCTGAGAGGCCCTTAGTCTCCCACAAGATCACCTGGTAGAGTATTGACTTCAGGGGATTTTGATGTCTGCTAAGTCATTCAAGAGGTAAGTGGCACCCTTGGCGCATGTAGTGCATCCTGAAGGGCACGTCACGCAATGGAAACGAAATGAGGCGAGTGGCATCCTTGGAGCATGTAGTTTGTCTTGAAGGGAACTTTGTGTTGTTAACTAATAAGAGAATAAACCTAGATGTCCGTAGAACGAATAACGTGATAAGAAAGATTTAAAAACATTTTCGCTAATAAAATGTCGCCCAACCTCAAAAATTAAAATCTAGGTCTAAAGTAATACTTGTGGTAAAATAATAATAATCATTAAACATGTGACGAAAAGTGGGTAAGAAACTTGATTAAATTATTAAAATAAAATTATTGAGGGATTTAAAATTTTAAAAGGGAAATGATTGTTTTGTACACATGCTAATTCAATTTTACTAATTAAAAAGAAAAAGGGAAAAAAGATAATTTTCTACACTTACTAATTTGAGTTTAGATAAAAAGGGAAAGAGGGAAATTTAAAAGAATTAGGAAAGTAAGGGGAAAAGGGGGAAACTAAAGAAAAAAGAAAAGATAAGGAGAAAGAAGAATGACCAACTTAACAAGGAATCTTGCCTTTAAGAACTTTGTAAATTGAACTCAACTAGTAAATTAGTAAGGGGGAAAGTCATTAAATTGTGTAAGGGAATATGGGGACACCTAGGAGCGATTATAGGAATGTTTTTAGGCAGGTGAGAGAAATACAAGTAATTAAATAATTAATGAAATTAATTTCTAGTGCAACGAAGGGGATGGGTGACACATGTACAGGGAAGATTTTTTTGAATTAAATTATTGAACAATAAATTAAATGGGAATTTTGGAAAGAAGTGAATTAGAAATTTTATATAAAGGAGGGAGGAGGAGAAGGATGGATCTCTTCTGTTATGAGTAATGTTACAATATAGAATTTTATACTTGACTGACTTATCTTGTGGGAGTTGGGATACCTAGCTCGGTGAGGAGTGGTAGCTCGGCCTTGCGAGGCGATCTGGGAGCTAGGTTTTCTCTAGTTCAGTGTGTGTGGCCCCTTTGTGGATCGGGTGGCTAAGGGGGAAGAAGAGTACCCCTAGCATTAGCTGGGAGGTACCAGTGAAGTCTCATCGGTCGGAAAGTGGGAGATGCATGGAGCACGTGGGACAACAACTTAGAGTGGATGCCTTGGGCTATGGTGCACTTACTTTTATTCTTCATGGTAGATTGTTCTTGACCTTACGCTTTGAATTATGTACTTTTAACTATGTAAAGAAGGTGTTGGACTTAGAATTTTAATTGTGAACTTAGTTTCCCCATAGTCTTAAGCTCGCTACTTGACTTGATTCCCTTTGCATTCGATCCTTGAATGTTGTGATTGTCTGACTGGTTTTTTGATTTCTTATGAAGGGTTGTGATTTTACTTTGTCCTCATCCCTAGTTTTTCAGTCCACACCTGAGCAATCAGCCAAGAGCTGAATCAGCGGTCGACACTTCGGTGCACAATTACCTATAGCTTCTAATGCCTTGCTTTTCTATGCGTGGATGATGAGTGAAGGATGTGTTTTCCTAGCTGATTACCCCTTCTTATCCTTGCATTGATACCCACCTTTTTTGGGTCTCTTCATGTTATATCACCTCTATGTCTTAATCATTCTCGGCATCTGAAAATTGTTCTTAGTATTCTCTACATTTCCACACCCTCAACCATGATTTTTAACTCTGCATTTTTCTATATTGAATGCGTTTCCATTGTTGGATATATTGCTTTGTGTTGAATGTGTTTTCATTGTTGGATATATTGCTCTGTGTTTTTATATTTAATGTGTTTCATTACTGGATATATTTCTCTACGATTTCATATATTGAATTCATTTTATTACCTTCTTTTTCTCTACATTTACCTATACGCCCACTGAATTATACCGTTACAGTTACATCCTTTTGCTCTATGTTTGATCACCTTGGACTACTTTTTATGTGAGACTGCATTTGATTGTGAATGTGTTTTATCCATATGATGGACAACGTGGTGATGTATTATCTTTTAGACTGTATATCTCATAGTTAGACAACGATACACAAAACGACACCATTCATTTATTATTTAGTTGTGTCACATATTAATAGTCAATGATTATATCCATGTGAAATTGTATATCTGTGATTTTTATATGTCTCTATTTTTGATAAAACATATCAATCCAAAGGACTGCATCTTAGGACACTAAATCTTAATTACATGTATGGTGGTGTTTTTAAGACAGTAAATCTTAACATAGCATGACTACGAATTTATTAATTATTGACAACAAATTACATGTAATGGTGACTAAGAATTTATTGTGTACAGAGTGTGACTTCGTTTTAATTGATGCTTGATATTGTTTGTATATGCCTTGTATTCATAATGTGATTAATCATTTTATATAGTGATTCCCACCCACGCATTTCTATTTGAGTTTTATCTCTTTTTAAAACCATGATTTAACATAGTAAATTTATGACGAAGAGTTTTACAGTGATTTTATTTTATAGATTGAAAGGACATCATGAATCTACCATTCTTTTTTTATTAATGTCTTTTCTATCATATCTAAAATGAATCTATCGTTCTTTTTCTATTAGTTTCTTTTCTATCATATCTAAAATGAATCTGACGTTCTTTTTCTATCAATTTCTTTTCTATCATATCCAAAATGAAAAATGATTCATGAGAAAGGTATTTTTAGTAGATAACAATGAATGGATTATACATGTGTTAAACTAGAATTAGAATCCGACAAAAAATCTGTGTTACTGGGAGCAGGAAATATTTATGCAATTGCAGCATAGACGGCTTAAACTTGTAGCATGCTTTCTCTTGTTAGTTGATTCTTAGGAGGTTTCATGTTAACATTCTAGAACTATTGCGTGTTACAAGATATCCTTGTAGCATGTAAAACTGATCCTCATTCCTTTTGCAGTCCTTTTTCCTTGTATTCGACAATGAGAACCATCAACCACTGTACCTACAATAAAACAAGTGAGTCTTTTGGTGTAATTTTGTCTACTTCTTACCGAACAAAAATTGGGAATAGAATTTCCTGTAAAAGTATTCACGACGTTTAAAGAATATTGCTTTTAAGAAAATAAGGAATATGTTGGCTATGAAACATACATACTAAATAATCCATTTGAATATAGTACATTGTTTCCTAGAATGGTGATGCTTTTTATTTATGAGCGTTAAAGGATTGTTTAACACGAAATAGTATATATTGATTCATTTTTGTGGACATATTCATGGTGTCAAAACCTAATCGTAATTTGAACACCAATTTCTAATTTGAACAGTATTTATAAATGGAAGAATTAGGAATGCTTTTGTCATGACATTTAAACACATAAATGATACTTTGAAGAAGTTTTATAAAAGATCACAATATGTTTTTTTTTAACTGATGTTTAAGATAAATGTAATGGTGAAAAGTTTAACCAATTAATCTTACCCCTCTCGTGATTGGACAATAAAAATTCAATGTGTGGATTTGTCTACCTCCCTTCATTTGATTAATTTTGATCATGGATATGGTATGTTTTAGTGCTGCAACAAATGTCACAACCTTATCCATTGTAGAATCATGAAGTCATTTCTATTGAAATTTCTGCAACAAATGTCATAGTTAAAGAGGTCTCTACACCTTGAGCCTTGTGTCGAGCTGGGAGGGCTAGTTGGTCATTGTATTTTCACCATACAGGTTTCCTTGTAGGAAACAAAAATCCTCCGATCATTCGCACAATTTTATTTCGAGTGTTTTCATATGCGTCTTGTTGACCCATTGCTTGGGGGTGTAAGTGTAGTCTTCTTGTTAGTCATTTGGCACCTAGCGCACTAGTATTTCTTGATTCCTTGTTCCAGTTAGGTTATGTTGCACCAGGGTTATTGTCGTTTCTATCACCTAGGGATGACATGATTCTAGATGAGGGGGTCATGGTGCGCCCTATTGGATAGTGGAGAATGATAACTTGGTTGGAGTCGGTGCTTCCCGTTGTGGGTGTTTTTGATCGTTGTAATTTGTTGTTAGCACTTGGTTGCACACCATCAAGGTTCTAGTTACTAGTCTTCGAGGCCATTGTGTCAGGATGGTGATTGTTGTCCCTTAGATTTTAGGCGTTGTCATGTTGATTCGGGAGGGTAGTTGTTTCTATCTATTGATTTACACTTGTGTCACCCAGTTTCTCGTTGTGACAATTGTTGAGTCGTTGTTTTATTTTGACTGACCTACATGCATGTGTTCATCGTTAGGTTGTGTGGTTCAACTGTTGTCATCTTTTCCTTCCTACCAAAAAAAAATTTTCACTTTCTTCTTTGCATGTAGTCTTAACGATTGGCGTAATTACATATCTCTTGCTGTTATGAACACTATTTTCTGAGTGTGAGGCAAGGAGAAGTTTTATGAAAAAGAAGGACTATGGCTAAGGAGGATTTCTAGAGTTCTCCCTCATGGATTTATGGTTAGGATAGGGGGTGAGCAGAACAAGTAGATTTGGTTGTTCCATTCTAAGGTTGGGAGGAACTTGGTTGTTCCATTTGTTGTTTAGAAATTGCTCAGATATGTCCATCTACTCCTTCTCTAATCAAATTTTATTTGTTTAATGACTGATATAATGTATCTCTTTAAATATGGATGAATGTCTTTATTGATTAAATTTTTGTTGGAATGAAATAAAATATAGTACAACTCTTACAATTTTATTGTATTGCTTGAGTAAGAAATTTTGCATGTATTAACTATAAATGGGATTGTGTTATATAAGCATATGGAAGATGTATCTAATCTAGATGGGATCCGTATTTTTATAACCCTATCCTTTCAGGCATATAATTTATTACATATAAGTAACCATCTCAAAAATTTATTGTCGATTGAAAAATCCCAAAGAACAGTCTGAAAGTAAACTTGAAAATTTAATATTTACTTAGACATATATTGCTATAGGTAGAATACACAGGCTGTACCAAATAGTTATGAAGATGAGACTATACAAACATTATTGAAGACCTGGAATGATTACCTACAATAGGAAGTGACTATATATATATTGCTATAGGTTAAATACACAGGTTGTACCCAATAGTTATGAAGACCAGACTTTAAAAACTTTATTGAAGACCTGGAATGATTATATATAACAGGAAGCTACTATATATATATATATATATATATGTATGTATGTATGTATGTATGTATGTATGTATGTATGTATGTATGTATGTATGTATGTATGTATGTATGTATGTATGTATGTATGTATGTATAGTTGTCTGTACAAAGTTTTTGAACCTCTTAAAATGCCTATTGTATACATAAACCAGATACCAATGACATAAAGGAAAACAATCAGTTAGATAACACAATAATCATAACAAGAGTTTTTTCTTTTTATAATAGTATTCACTTCACTCTTTTAAACAAGAGGAATATAAGATCTGCGTAACCATAACCCTGGAATAAATAGTTAACAACCATGTTTCATTACAAATGTGTAGGAGAAAAATCCCATCACTCAAATATTAAACTTATTACATATTCCAAAATCATGTCATTAATCAAATGTGTACTCAACTCTATGAAAATACTACGTTTATAAATTTATAATAGTGAAACATCATTACAACAACTGAATACACTTTTTAACCGGTCAGTACAAGAGTCTGGTTTGAACTTTCCACAATAACGACATTCTAGGTCAGAACCATTTTTCATTTGTTTAGAACCTGGAATGATAAACTCTGAGAGTACTGTAAAAGGAAATCGAGTACATTTTGCGTAAGCTGATGTCCAAAATCCAAGGATTTC